>JAPZAG010002618.1:0-15547 GCA_027475135.1 Bactrocera correcta | reverse complement strand
TTCGCTAAAGGAGGTTTATTAACTTAAATATGTTAAACCAGTTATCTGAACATTTCGATATCGATTGCGAAATATATATATACAAGAAAATCGACTTTATACCTAAATATAAGATTACGGATTTCTTCCACATGTACTGCCGTTATGCCGCCATGGCTTTATATCACCTCCAATACGTTAAAGAAGGTTAATTATTTTAAGTATGTTAAACTAATGGTTTGAAGCATTTCGATATCGATTGCTAAATGTGTAAATAAAAGAAAATCGACTTTATACCTAAAAATAAAATTATAACTTTACGGAATTATTCTAAATGCACTGGCGTTATACCGTTAAGGCTTTATGTAGACTTCAGTAAGCTAATAGGCGTTTATTATCTTAATATGTTAAACGAATGATTTGAAGCATTTCGATATCGATAGCTAAATGCGTATATACAAGAAAATCGACTTTATACCTAAATATGAGATTACGGAATTCTTCTACATGCACTGCCGTTATACCGCCATGGCTATATGCCAACTTCAAATCGTTAAAGAAGGTTTATTAACTTAAATATGTTAAACTTATGAGATGAAGCATTTCGATATCGATTGCTAAATGTGTATATACAACAAAATCGACTTTTTACCTTAATATAAGATTACGGAATTCATCCAAATGCACTGCCGTTATACCGTTATGGCTTTATGTAAACTTCAGTAAGATAAAGAAGGTTAATTAACTTAAATATGTAAAACTAATGATTTGAAGCATTTTATTATCGATTGCTAAAAGTACATATACAAGAAAACCGACTTTATACCTAAATATAAGACTAAGGACTTCTTTTAAATGCACTGCCGTTATGCCCCATGGCTTTATATCAACTTCAATACGTTAAAGAAGGTTAATTAACTTAAATATGTTAAACTAATGATTTGAAGCATTTCGATATCGCTTGCTAACTGTATACATACAAGAAAATCAAATTTATACCTAAATATAAGATAACGGAATTCTTCTAAATGCACTACCGTTATGCCGTTAAGGCTTTATGTAGACTTCAGTAAGACAGAGAGGGTTAATTAACTTGAATATGTTAAACTAATGATTTGAAGCATTTCGATATCGATTGCTAAATATGTAAATACAAGAAAATCCACTTTATACCTAAATATAAGAATACGGAATTCTTCTAAATGCACTGCAGTTATACCGTTAAGGCTTTATGAAGACGTCAGTGCGTTAAAGAAGGTTTATTAACTTAAATATGTTAAACGAATGATTTGAAGCATTTCGATATCGATTGCTAAATGTGTATATACAAGAAAAACGACTTTATACCTAAATATAAGATTACGGAATTCTTCTACATGCACCGCCGTTATGCCGCCATGGCTTTATGTTAACTCCAGTGCGTTAAAGAAGCTTTATTAACTTTAATATATTAAACTAATGATTTGAAGCATTTCGATATCGTTTGCTAAATGAGTATATACACGAAAATCGACTTTATACCTAAATATAAGATTACGTAATTCTTCTAAATGCACTGCCGTTATGCCGTTAAGGCTTTTGTAGACTTCAGTAAAATAAAGATGTTTTATTAACTTAAATATAGTAAACTAATGATTTGAAGCATTACGATATCGATTGCTAGATGTGTATATACAACAAAATCGACTTTATACCTAAATATAAGATTACGGAATTCTTCTACATGCACTGCCGTTATGCCGCCATGGCTTTATGTTAACTTCAGTGCGTTAAAGAAACTTTATTAACTTAAATATATTAAACTAATGATTTGAAGCATTTCGATATCGCTTGCTAAATGTATACATACAAGAAAATCAAATTTATGCCTAAATATAAGATAACGGAATTCTTCTAAATGCACTACCGTTATGCCGTTAAGGCTTTATGAAGACTTCAGTAAGACAGAGAGGGTTAATTAACTTGAATATGTTAAACTAATGATTTGAAGCATTTCGATATCGATTGCTAAATGTACATATACAAGAAAACCGACTTTATACCTAAATATAAGATACGGACTTCTTCTAAATGCACTGCCATTATGCCGCCATGACTTTATATCAACTTCAATACGTTAAAGAAGGTTAATTAACTTAAATATGTTAAACTAATGATTTGAAGCATTTCGATATCGCTTGCTAAATGTATACATACAAGAAAATCAAATTTATGCCTAAATATAAGATAACGGAATTCTTCTAAATGCACTACCGTTATGCCGTTAAGGCTTTATGAAGACTTCAGTAAGACAGAGAGGGTTAATTAACTTGAATATGTTTAACTAATGATTTGAAGCATTTCGATATCGATTGCTAAATGTACATATACAAGAAAACCGACTTTATACCTAAATATAAGATACGGACTTCTTCTAAATGCACTGCCATTATGCCGCCATGACTTTATATCAACTTCAATACGTTAAAGAAGGTTAATTAACTTAAATATGTTAAACGAATGATTTGAAGCATTTCGATATCGATTGCTAAATGTGTATATACAAGAAAAACGACTTTATACCTAAATATAAGATTACGGAATTCTTCTACATGCACCGCCGTTATGCCGCCATGGCTTTATGTTAACTCCAGTGCGTTAAAGAAGCTTTATTAACTTTAATATATTAAACTAATGATTTGAAGCATTTCGATATCGTTTGCTAAATGAGTATATACACGAAAATCGACTTTATACCTAAATATAAGATTACGTAATTCTTCTAAATGCACTGCCGTTATGCCGTTAAGGCTTTTGTAGACTTCAGTAAAATAAAGATGTTTTATTAACTTAAATATAGTAAACTAATGATTTGAAGCATTACGATATCGATTGCTAAATGTGTATATACAACAAAATCGACTTTATACCTAAATATAAGATTACGGAATTCTTCTACATGCACTGCCGTTATGCCGCCATGGCTTTATGTTAACTTCAGTGCGTTAAAGAAACTTTATTAACTTAAATATATTAAACTAATGATTTGAAGCATTTCGATATCGCTTGCTAAATGTATACATACAAGAAAATCAAATTTATACCTAAATATAAGAATACGGAATTCTTCCAAATGCACTGCCGTTATACCGTTATGGCTTTATGTAAACTTCAGTAAGATAAAGAAGGTTAAGTTAACTTAAATATGTAAAACTAATGATTTGAAGCATTTTGTTATCGATTGCTAAATGTACATATACAAGAAAACCGACTTTATACCTAAATATAAGATACGGACTTCTTCTAAATGCACTGCCATTATGCCGCCATGACTTTATATCAACTTCAATACGTTAAAGAAGGTTAATTAACTTAAATATGTTAAACTAATGATTTGAAGCATTTCGATATCGCTTGCTAAATGTATACATACAAGAAAATCAAATTTATGCCTAAATATAAGATAACGGAATTCTTCTAAATGCACTACCGTTATGCCGTTAAGGCTTTATGAAGACTTCAGTAAGACAGAGAGGGTTAATTAACTTGAATATGTTTAACTAATGATTTGAAGCATTTCGATATCGATTGCTAAATATGTAAATACAAGAAAATCGACTTTATACCTAAATATAAGAATACGGAATTCTTCTAAATGCACTGCAGTTATACCGTTAAGGCTTTATGAAGACGTCAGTGCTTAAAAAAGGTTTATTAACTTAAATATGTTAAACTAATGATTTGAAGCATTTCGATATCGATTGCTATATGTATATATACAAGAAAATCGACTTTATACCTAAATATAAGATTACGGAATTCTTCTACATGCACCGCCGTTATGCCGCCATGGCTTTATGTTAACTCCAGTGCGTTAAAGAAGCTTTATTAACTTTAATATATAAAACTAATGATTTGAAGCATTTCGATATCGTTTGCTAAATGAGTATATACACGAAAATCGACTTTATACCTAAATATAAGATTACGTAATTCTTCTAAATGCACTGCCGTTATGCCGTTAAGGCTTTTGTAGACTTCAGTAAAATAAAGATGTTTTATTAACTTAAATATAGTAAACAAATGATTTGAAGCATTACGATATCGATTGCTAAATGTGTATATACAACAAAATCGACTTTATACTTAAATATAAGATTACGGAATTCTTCTACATGCACTGCCGTTATGCCGCCATGGCTTTATGTTAACTTCAGTGCGTTAAAGAAACTTTATTAACTTAAATATATTAAACTAATGATTTGAAGCATTTCGATATCGATTGCTAAATGAGTATATACAATAAAACCGACTTTATACCTAAACATAAAGTTACGGAATTCTTCTAAATGCACTGCAGTTATTTCGTTAAGGCTATATGAAGACTTCAGTGCGTTAAAGAAGGTTTGTTAACTTAAATATGTTAAACTAATGATTTGAAGCATGCCGATATCGATTGCTATATGCGTATATACAAGAAAATCGACTTTATACCTAAATACAAGATAACGTAATTCTTCTAAATGCACTGCCGCTATGCTGTTATGGCTTTATATAAATTTCAGTACGTTAAAGAAGGTTAGTTTACTCAAATATGTAAAACTAATGATTTGAGCATTTCGATATCGATTGCTAAATGCGTATGTACAAGAAAATCGACTTTATACCTAACTATAAAATTATAACATTACGGAATTCTTCTAAATGCACTGCAGTTATTTCGTTAAGGCTTTATGAAGACTTCAGTGCGCTAAAGAAGGTTTATTAACTTAAATATGTTAAACTAATGATTTGAAGCATGTCGATATCGATTGCTATATGCGTATATACAAGAAAATCGACTTTATACCTAAATACAAGATAACGTAATTCTTCTAAATGCACTGCCGCTATGCTGTTATGGCTTTATATAAATTTCAGTACGTTAAAGAAGGTTAGTTTACTCAAATATGTTAAACTAATGATTTGAGCATTTCGATATCGATTGCTAAATGTGTATATACAATAAATTCGATTTTATACCTAAATAAAAGCTTACGGAATTCACCCAAATATATTGCCGTTAGGGCTTTATGTAAACTTCAGTAAGATGAAGAAGGTTAATTAACCTAAATATGCTAAACCAGTTATTTGAAGCATTTCGATTTCGATTGCTAAATGCGTATATACAACAAAATCGAATTTATACCTAAATATAAGATTAAGGAATTCTTCAAAATGCACTGTCGTTATGCCGCCATGGCTTTATATCACCTTCATTACGTTAAAGAAGGTTAATTATTTTAAATATGTTAAACTAATGATTTGAAGAATTTCGATATCGATTGCTAAATGCGTATATACAACAAATTCGGCTTTGTATCTAAATATAAGATTACGGAATTCTTCGAAATACACTGCCGTTATGCCTTTATGGCTTTATATAAATTTCAGTACGTTAAAGAAGGTTAATTTACTTAAATATGCTAAACTAATGATTTGAAGTATTTCGATATCGATTGCTAAATGTGTATGTACAACAAAATCGACTTTATACCTAAATATAAGATTACGGATTTCTTCCACATGTACTGCCGTTATGCCGCCATGGCTTTATATCACCTTCAATACGTTAAAGAAGGTTAATTATTTTAAATATGTTAAACTAATGGTTTGAAGCATTTCGATATCAATTGCTAAATGTGTAGATAAAAGAAAATCGACTTTATACCTAAAAATAAAATTATAACTTTACGGAATTATTCTAAATGCACTGGCGTTATACCGTTAAGGCTTTATGTAGACTTCAGTAAGCTAAAAAGCGTTTATTATCTTAATATGTTAAACTAATGATTTGAAGCATTTCGATATCGATAGCTAAATGCGTATATACAAGAAAATCGACTTTATACCTAAATATGAGATTACAGAATTCTTCTACATGCACATGTTATGCCGCCTTGGCTATATGCCTACTTCAGATCGTTAAAGAAGGTTTATTAACTTAAATATGTTAAACTTATGAGATGGAGCATTTCGATATCGATTGCTAAATGTGTAAATAAAAGAAAATCGACTTTATACCTAAAACTAAAATTAAAACTTTACGGAATTATTCTAAATGCACTGGCGTTATACCGTTAAGGCTTTATGTAGACTTCAGTAAGCTAATAAGCGTTTACCATCTTAATATGTTAAACTAATGATTTGAAGCATTTCGATATCGATAGCTAAATGCGTATATACAAGAAAATCGACTTAATACCTAAATATGAGATTACGGAATTCTTCTACATGCACATGTTATGCCGCCTTGGCTATATGCCTACTTCAGATCGTTAAAGAAGGTTTATTAACTTAAATATGTTAAACTTATGAGATGAAGCATTTCGATTTCGATTGCTAAATGTGTATATACAACAAAATCGACTTTTTACCTTAATATAAGATTACGGAATTCATCCAAATGCACTGCCGTTATACCGTTATGGCGTTATGTAAACTTCAGTAAGATAAAGAAGGTTAATTAACTTAAATATGTAAAACTAATGATTTGAAGCATTTTGTTATCGATTGCTAAATGTACATATACAAGAAAACCGACTTAATACCTAAATATAAGACTACGGACTTCTTCTAAATGCACTGCCGTTATGCCGCCATGGCTTTATATCAACTTCAATACGTTAAAGAAGGTTAGTTAACTTAAATATGTTAAACTAACGATTTGAAGCATTTCGATATCGCTTGCTAAATGTATACATACAAGAAAATCAAATTTATACCTAAATATAAGATAACGGAATTCTTCTAAATACACCGCCGTTATACCGTTAAGGCTTTATGTAGACTTCAGTAAGACAGAGAGGGTTAATTAACTTGAATATGTTAAACTAATGATTTGAAGCATTTCGATATCGATAGCTAAATATGTAAATACAAGAAAATCGACTTTATACCTAAATATAAGAATACGGAATTCTTCTAAATGCACTGCAGTTATACCGTTAAGGCTTTATGAAGACGTCAGTGCGTTAAAAAAGGTTTATTAACTTAAATATGTTAAACTAATGATTTGAAGCATTTCGATATCGATTGCTAGATGTGTATATACAAGAAAATCGACTTTATACCTAAATATAAGATTACGGAATTCTTCTACATGCACCGCCGTTATGCCGCCATGGCTTTATGTTAACTCCAGTGCGTTAAAGAAGCTTTATTAACTTTAATATATTAAACTAATGATTTGAAGCATTTCGATATCGATTGCTAAATGAGTATATACACGAAAAACGACTTTATACCTAAATATAAGATTACGTAATTCTTCTAAATGCACTGCCGTTATGCCGTTAAGGCTTTTGTAGACTTCAGTAAAATAAAGATGTTTTATTAGCTTAAATATAGTAAACTAATGATTTGAAGCATTACGATATCGATTGCTAAATGTGTATATACAACAAAATCGACTTTATACTTAAATATAAGATTACGGAATTCTTCTACATGCACTGCCGTTATGCCGCCATGGCTTTATGTTAACTCCAGTGCGTTAAAGAAGCTTTATTAACTTTAATATATTAAACTAATTGTTTGAAGCATGTCGATATCGATTGCTAAATGCGTATATACAAGAAAATCGACTTTATACCTAAATATAAGATAACGTAATTCTTCCAAATGCACTGCCGTTATACCGCCATGGCTTTACATCACCTTCATTACGTTAAAGAAGGTTAATTATTTTAAATATATTAAACTAATGATTTGAAGAATTTCGATAACGATTGCTAAATGCGTATATACAACAAATTCGGCTTTATACCTAAATATAAGATTACGAAATTCTTCTAAATGCACTGCAGTTATACCGTTAAGGCTTTATGAAGACTTCAGTGCGTTAAATAAGGTTAATTAACTTAAATATGTTAAATTAATGATTTGAAGATTTTCGATATCGATTGCTAAATGTGTAAATACAAGAAAATCGACTATATACTTAAATATAAGATTACGGAATTCTTCTACATGCACTGCCGTTATGCCGCCATGGCTTTATGTGAACTCCAGTGCGTTAAAGAAGCTTTATTAACTTTAATATATTAAACTAATGATTTGAAGCATGTCGATATCGATTGCTAAATGCGTATGTACAACAAAATCGAATTTATACCTAAATATAAGATTACGGAATTCTTCTAAATGCACTGTCGTTAGGCCTCCAAGGCTTTATACCACCTTCATTACGTTAAAGAAGGTTAATTATTTTAAATATGTTAAACTAATGATTTGAAGAATTTCAATATCGATTGCTAAATGCGTATATACAACAAATTCGGCTTTATATCTAAATATAAGATTACGGAATTCTTCGAAGTACACTGCCGTTATGCCGTTATGGCTTTATATAAATTTCAGTACGTTATAGGACGTTAATTTACTTAAATATGCTAAACTAATGATTTGAAGCATTTCGATATCGATTGCTAAATGTGTATGTACAACAAAATCGACTTTATACCTAAATATGTCAACTTCAGTTCGCTAAAGGAGGTTTATTAACTTAAATATGTTAAACCAGTTATCTGAAGCATTTCGATATCGATTGCGAAATATATATATACAAGAAAATCGACTTTATACCTAAATATAAGATTACGGAATTCTTCCAGATGTACTGCCGTTATGCCGCCATGGCTTTATATCACCTTCAATACGTTAAAGAAGGTTAATTCTTTTAAATATGTTAAACTAATGGTTTGAAGCATTTCGATATCGATTGCTAAATGTGTAATTAAAAGAAAATCGACTTTATACCTAAACATAAGATTACGGAATTCTTCTACATGCACTGCCGTTATGCCGCCATGGCTTTATGTTAACTTCAGTGCGTTAAAGAAGCTTTATTAACTTTAATATATTAAACTAATGATTTGAAGCATTTCGATATCGATTGCTAAATGCGTATATACAACAAATTCGGCTTTATATCTAAGTATAAGATTACGTAGTTCTTCTAAATGCACTGCCGTTATGCCGTTAAGGCTTTTATAGACTTCAGTAAAGTAAAGATGTTTACTTAACTTAAATATAGTAAACTAATGATATGAAGCATTTCGATATCGATTGCTAAATGTGTATATACAACAAAATCGAATTTATACTTAAATATAAGATAACGGAATTCTTCTACATGCACTGCCGTTATGCCGCCATGGCTTTATGTTAACTTCAGTACGTTAAAGAAGCTTTATTAACTTAAATATATTAAACTAATGATTTGAAGCATTTCGATATCGATCGCTAAATGAGTATATACAACAAAATCGACTTTATACTTAAATATAAGATTACGGAATTCTCTAAATGCACTGCAGTTATACCGTTAAGGCTTTATGTGAACTTCAGTAAGATAAAGATGTTTAATTAACTTAAATATAGTAAACTAATGATTTGAAGCATTACGATATCGATTGCTAAATGCATATAAACAACAAAATCGACCTTATACCTAAATATAAGATAACGGAATTCTTCTACATGCACTGCCGTTATGCCGCCATGGCTTTATGTTAACTTCGTTGCGTTAAAGAAGCTTTATTAACTTAAATATATTAAACTAATGATTTGAAGCATTTCGATATCGATTGCTAAATGAGTATATACAACAAAATCGACTTTATACCTAAATATAAGATTACGGAATTCTCCTAAATGCACTGCAGTTATACCGTTAAGGCTTTATGTGAACTTAAGTAAGATAAAGATGTTTAATTAACTTAAATATAGTAAACTAATGATTTGAAGCATTACGATATCGATTGCTAAATGCATATTAACAACAAAATCGACCTTATACCTAAATATAAGATTACGGAATTCTTCTACATGCACTGCCGTTATGCCGCCATGGCTTTATGTTAACTTCAGTACGTTAAAGAAGCTTTATTAACTTAAATATATTAAACTAATGATTTGAAGCATTTCGATATCGATCGCTAAATGCATATTAACAACAAAATCGACCTTATACCTAAATATAAGATTACGGAATTCTTCTACATGCACTGCCGTTATGCCGCCATGGCTTTATGTTAACTTCAGTACGTTAAAGAAGCTTTATTAACTTAAATATATTAAACTAATGATTTGAAGCATTTCGATATCGATCGCTAAATGAGTATATACAACAAAATCGACTTTATACTTAAATATAAGATTACGGAATTCTCCTAAATGCACTGCAGTTATACCGTTAAGGCTTTATGTGAACTTCAGTAAGATAAAGATGTTTAATTAACTTAAATATAGTAAACTAATGATTTGAAGCATTACGATATCGATTGCTAAATGCATATAAACAACAAAATCGACCTTATACCTAAATATAAGATTACGGAATTCTTCTACATGCACTGCCGTTATGCCGCCATGGCTTTATGTTAACTTCGTTGCGTTAAAGAAGCTTTATTAACTTAAATATATTAAACTAATGATTTGAAGCATTTCGATATCGATTGCTAAATGCGTATATACAAGAAAATCGGCTTTATACCTAAATATAAGATTACGGAATTCTCCTAAATGCACTGCAGTTATACCGTTAAGGCTTTATGTGAACTTCAGTAAGATAAAGATGTTTAATTAACTTAAATATAGTAAGCTAATGATTTGAAGCATTACGATATCGATTGCTAAATGCATATTAACAACAAAATCGACCTTATACCTAAATATAAGATTACGGAATTCTTCTACATGCACTGCCGTTATGCCGCCATGGCTTTATGTTAACTTCAGTACGTTAAAGAAGCTTTATTAACTTAAATATATTAAACTAATGATTTGAAGCATTTCGATATCGATCGCTAAATGAGTATATACAACAAAATCGACTTTATACTTAAATATAAGATTACGGAATTCTCCTAAATGCACTGCAGTTATACCGTTAAGGCTTTATGTGAACTTCAGTAAGATAAAGATGTTTAATTAACTTAAATATAGTAAACTAATGATTTGAAGCATTACGATATCGATTGCTAAATGCATATAAACAACAAAATCGACCTTATACCTAAATATAAGATTACGGAATTCTTCTACATGCACTGCCGTTATGCCGCCATGGCTTTATGTTAACTTCGTTGCGTTAAAGAAGCTTTATTAACTTAAATATATTAAACTAATGATTTGAAGCATTTCGATATCGATTGCTAAATGCGTATATACAAGAAAATCGGCTTTATACCTAAATATAAGATTACGGAATTCTCCTAAATGCACTGCAGTTATACCGTTAAGGCTTTATGTGAACTTCAGTAAGATAAAGATGTTTAATTAACTTAAATATAGTAAGCTAATGATTTGAAGCATTACGATATCGATTGCTAAATGCATATAAACAACAAAATCGACCTTATACCTAAATATAAGATTACGGAATTCTTCTACATGCACTGCCCTTATGCCGCCATGGCTTTATGTTAACTTCAGTACGTTAAAGAAGCTTTCTTAACTTAAATATATTAAACTAATGATTTGAAGCATTTCGATATCGATCGCTAAATGAGTATATACAACAAAATCGATTTTATACTTAAATATAAGATTACGGAATTCTCCTAAATGCACTGCAGTTATACCGTTAAGGCTTTATGTGAACTTCAGTAAGATAAAGATGTTTAATTAACTTAAATATAGTAAACTAATGATTTGAAGCATTACGATATCGATTGCTAAATGCATATAAACAACAAAATCGACCTTATACCTAAATATAAGATTACGGAATTCTTCTACATGCACTGCCGTTATGCCGCCATGGCTTTATGTTAACTTCATTGCGTTAAAGAAGCTTTATTAACTTAAATATGTTAAACTAATGATTTGAAGCATTTCGATATCGATAGCTAAATGCGTATATACAAAAAATTCGACTTTATACCTAAATATAAGATAACGTAATTCTTCTAAATGCACTGCCGTTATACCGCCATGGCTTTACATCACCTTCATTACGTTAAAGAAGGTTAATTATTTTAAATATGTTAAACTAATGATTTGAAGAATTTCGATATCGATTGCTAAATGCGTATATACATCAAGTTCGGCTTTATACCTAAATATAAGATTACGGAATTCTTCTAATGCACTGCAGTTATTTCGTTAAGGCTTTATGAAGACTTCAGTGCGTTAAAGAAGGTTTATTAACTTAAACATGTTAAACTAATGATTTGAAGCATGTCGATATCGATTGCTATATGCGTATATACAAGAAAATCGACTTTATACCTCAATACAAGATAACGTTATTCTTCTAAATGCACTGCCGCTATGCTGTTATGGCTTTGTATAAAGTTCAGTACGTTAAAGAAGGTTAGTTTACTCAAATATGTTAAACTAATGATTTGAGCCTTTCGATATCGATTGCTAAATGTGTATGTACAAGAAAATCGATTTTATACCTAAATAAAAGCTAACGGAATTCACCCAAATATACTGCCGTTATGGCTTTATGTAAACTTCAGTAAGATAAAGAAGGTTAATTAACCTAAATATGCTAAACCAGTTATTTGAAGCATTTCGATTTCGATTGCTAAATGCCTATATACAACAAAATCGAACTTATACCTAAATATAAGATTACGGAATTTTACTAAATGCACTGTCGTTATGTCGCCATGGCTTTATATCACCTTCATTACGTTAAAGAAGGTTAATTAACTTAAATATGTTAAATTAATGATTTGAAGATTTTCGATATCGATTGCTAAATGTGTAAATATAAGAAAATCGACTATATACTTAAATATAAGATTACGGAATTCCTCTACATGCACTGTCGTTATGCCGTTATGGCTTTATGTAAACTTCAGTAAGATAAAGAAGATTAATTCACCTAAATATGCTAAACCAGTTATTTGAAGCATTTCGATATCGATTGCTAAATGCGTATATACAACAAAATCGAATTTATACCTAAATATAAGATTACGGAATTCTTCTAAATGCACTGTCGTTAGGCCTCCATGGCTTTATATCAACTTCATTACGTTAAAGAAGGTTAATTATTTTAAATATGTTAAACTAATGATTTGAAGAATTTCAATATCGATTGCTAAATGCGTATATACAACAAATTCGGCTTTATATCTAAATACAAGATTATGGAATTCTTCGAAATACACTGCCGTTATGCCGTTATGGCTTTATATATATTTCAGTACGTTAAAGAAGGTTATTTTACTTAAATATGCTAAACTAATGATTTGAAGCATTTCGATATCGATTGCTAAATGTGTATGTACAACAAAATCGACTTTATACCTAAATATGTCAACTTCAGTTCGCTAAAGGAGGTTTATTAACTTAAATATGTTAAACCAGTTATCTGAAGCATTTCGATATCGATTGCGAAATGTATATATACAAGAAAATCGACTTTATACCTAAATATAAGATTACGGAATTCTTCCACATGTACTGCCGTTATGCCGCCATGGCTATATGCCAACTTCAGATCGTTAAAGAAGGTTTATTAACTTAAATATGTTAAACTTATGAGATGGAGCATTTCGATATCGATTGCTAAATGTGTAAATACAAGAAAATCGACTATATACTTAAATATAAGATTACGGAATTCCTCTACATGCACTGTCGTTATGCCGTTATGGCTTTATGTAAACTTCAGTAAGATAAAGAAGATTAATTCACCTAAATATGCTAAACCAGTTATTTGAAGCATTTCGATATCGATTGCTAAATGCGTATATACAACAAAATCGACTTTATACCTAAATATAAGATTACGGAATTCTTCCACATGTACTGCCGTTATGCCGCCATGGCTATATGCCAACTTCAGATCGTTAAAGAAGGTTTATTAACTTAAATATGTTAAACTTATGAGATGGAGCATTTCGATATCGATTGCTAAATGTGTATACACAAGAAAACCGACTTTATACCTAAATATAAGATAACGTAATTCTTCTAAATGCACTGCCGTTATACCGCCATGGCTTTACATCACCTTCTTTACGTTAAAGAAGGTTAATTATTTTAAATATATTAAACTTATGATTTGAAGAATTTCGATATCGATTGCTAAATGCGTATATACAACAAATTCGGCTTTATATCTAAATATAAGATTACGGAATTCTTCTAAATGCACTGCCGTTATGCCGTTAAGGCTTTTATAGACTTCAGTAAAATAAAGATGTTTAATTAACTTAAATATAGTAAACTAATGATTTGAAGCATTTCGATATCGATTGCTAAATGCGTATATACAACAAAATCGACTTTATACTTAAATATAAGATTACGGAATTCTTCTACATGCACTGCCGTTATGCCGTCATGGCTTTATGTTAACTTCAGTGCGTTAAAGAAGCTTTACTAACTTAAATATATTAAACTTATGATTTGAAGCATTTCGATATCGATCGCTTAATAAATATATACAACAAAATCGACTTTATACCTAATATAAGATTACGGAATTCTTCTAAATGCACTGTCGTTAGGCCGCCATGTCTTTATATCACCTTAATTACGTTAAAGAAGGTTTATTATTTTAAATATGTTAAACTAATGATTTGAAGTATTTCGATATCGATTGCTAAATGTGTATATACAACAAATTCGGCTCCATATCTAAATATAAGATTACGGAATTCTTTTAAATACACTGCCGTTATGCCGTTATGGCTTTATATAAATTTCAGTACGTTAAAGAAGGTTAATTTACTTAAATATACTAAACTAATGATTTGAAGCATATCGATATCGGTTGATAAATGTGTATATATTTACTGTATACCTAAATATAATACTACGGAATTCTTCCAAATGCACTGCCGTTATGGCTTTATGTAAACTTCAGTAAGATAAAGAAGGTTAATTAACTTGAATATGCTAAACCAGTTATTTGAAGCATTTCGATATCGATTGCAAAATGTGTATATAAAAGAAAACCGAATTTATACCTAAATATAAGATTACGGAATTCTTCCACATGTACTGTCGTTACAGCTTTATATACTTCAATACGCTAAAGAAAGTTAATTAACTTAAATATGTTAAACTAATGATTTGAAGCATTTCGATATCGCTTGGTAAATGTGTATTTACAAGAAAATCGAATTTATACCTAAACATAAGATTTCGGAATTCTTCCAAATGTACTGTCGTTATGGCTTTATATCAACTTCAATACTTTAAAGAAGGTTAACTAACATAAATATGTAAAACTAATGATTTGAAGCATTTCGATATCGCTTGCTAAATGAGTATAGAAGTTAATATTGAAGTTGATATAAAGCCTTAGCGGTATAACGGCAGCGCATTTAGAAGAATTCCGTAATATTATATTTAGGTATAAAGTCGATTTTCTTGTATATACGCATTTTACTATCGATATCGAAATGCTTCAAATCATTAGTTTAACATATTTAAGTTAATAAACCTTCTTTAAGGAAAGGAAGTTGGCTTAAAGCCATGGCGGCATAACGGCAGTGCATTTAGAAGAATTCCGTAATCTTATATTTAGGTATAAATTCGATTTTCGTTTATATACACATTTAGATAACGATAT
>JAPZAG010002617.1:0-15548 GCA_027475135.1 Bactrocera correcta | reverse complement strand
ACTGCCTTTAAATCCGCCATGGCTTTTTGTAAACTTCTTTGTTAAAGAAGGTTTGTTAACTTAAATATGTTAAACTAATGATTTGAAGCATTTCGATATCGATTGCTAAATATGTAGATACGAGAAAATCGACTTTATACCTTAATATAAGATGACGGAATTCTCCTAAATGCACTGCAGTTATACCGCCATGGCTTTATGTTAACTTCAGTGCGTTAAAGAAGGCTTATTAACTTTAATATGTTAAACTAATGATTTGAAGCATTTCGATATCGATTTCTAAATGTGTATATACAAGAAAATCGACTTTATACCTAAATATAAGATAACGGAATTCTTCTTCATGCACTGCCGTTATGCCGCCATGCTTTTATGCCAACTTCAGTTCTTCGAAGAAAGTTTATTAACTTAAATATATTAAACTAATGAGTTGAAGCATCTCGATATCGATTGCTAAATGTGTATATACAACAAAATCGAATTTATACCTAAACATAAGATTACGGATTTCTTCTACATGCACTGCCGTTATACCGCCATGGCTTTATGTTATCTTCAGTGCGTTAAAGAAGGCTTATTAACTTAAATATGTTAAAATAATGATTTGAAGCATTTCGATACCGATTGCTAAATGAGTATATACAAGAAAATCGACTTTTTACCTAAATGTAAGATTACGTAATTCTTCTAAATGCACTGCCGTTATACCGTTAAAGCTTTATGTAGACCTCATTAAGCTAAAAAATGTTTATTAACTTAATATGTTAAACTAATGATTTGAAGCATTTCGATATCGATAGCTAAATGTGTATATACAACAAAATCGAATTTATCCCTAAACATAAGATTACGGAATTCTTCTACATACACTGCCGTTATATTGCCATGGCTTCATGTTAACTTCACTGCGTTCAAGAAGCCTTATTAACTTAAATATATTAAAATAATGATTTGAAGCATTTCGATACCGATTGCTAAATGAGTATATACAAGAAAATCGACTTTTTACCTAAATGTAAGATTACGTAATTCTTCTAAATGCACTGCCGTTATGCCGTTAAGGCTTTATGTAGACTTCAGGAAGATAAATAGGGTGAGTTAACTTAAATATGTTAAACTAATGATCTCAAGCATTTCGATATCGATTGCTAAATGTGTTTATACAACAAATCGATTTTATACATAGATATAAGATTACGGAATTCTTCTAAATGCACTGCCGTTATGCCGCAATGGCCTCATGTCACCTTCGGTAGGTTAAAGAAGGTAATTTAACTTAAATATGTTAAACTAATGATTTGAAGCATTTCGAAATCGATTGCTAAATGTGCTAGTACAAGAAATTTGACTTTATACCTAAACATAGGATAACGGAATTCTTCCAAATGCACTGCCGTTAATCCGCCAAGGCTTTATGTCAACTTCAGTTCGTTAAAGTAGGTTTGTTAACTTAAATATCTTAAACTAATGATTTGAAGCATTTCGATATCGATTTCTAAATGCATATATACAAGAAAATCCACTTTATACCTAAATATAAGATTACGGAATTCTTCCAAATTACTGTCGTTATGCCGCCATGGCTTTATTTCACCTTCAATACGTTAAAGTTGGTTAATTAACATAAATATGTTAAACTAATGATTTGAAGCATTTCGATATCGATTGCTAAATATGTAAATACAAGAAAATCGACTTTATACCTTAATATAAGATTACGGAATTCTCCTAAATGCACTGCAGTTATACCGTTAAGGCTTTATGTAGACTTCAGTGTGTTAAAGAAGGTTTACTATAAATAACTTGAAAATGTAAAACTAATGATTTGAAGCATTTCGATATCGAATGCTAAATGTGTATATACAAGAAAATCGACTTTACATATACCTAAATATAAGATTACGGAATTCTTCCAAATGTACTGTCGTTATGCCGCCATGGTTTGTATCAACTACAATACGATAAAGAAGGTTAATTATTTTAACCTTCAAGAAGTCGCGCGTAGTTTTTTCGACCGCCCATGGTGAATAAAGTATTATAATTTTTGTGTATATAATCCCAGATATTTGGTAGCTCTAGTAGCTTGAGGTTAGTTCATTCCAATCGAATGCACTATTTCCGTCTTTTTTTAACGCTTGTCGACTGTTTATAGCGAGCATTTACTTCAGTTGCCTCTCGTCGTCGAAAAGACTACGCGAATAAGTGAAAGTGAAATAATGAAATTTCTCCTAGAGGAAGATGATGAAAGTGATGAAACTTTAAGTGATGAAGGATCAGAAGTCTCTGACCCCTTGTCTAATGTGGAATGTAATGAGGAATCAGAAATATCTGAATGTAGACCAGATGTGGAATCTGATGAAGAAATGGAACATTCAAACGAAGAAAGTAACTCGGAAGAGGAAAACATTCCTTTGGCTGATAGAGCTGCATACTTCATGGCACGTGATCATGTTACAAAATGGAAAAAATCAAATAGTGATAGAGTCAGGTATCCACCCCATAATATTCTGACTCAAGAGGCTGGTGTTCTTGGAAAAGGCGTGGGCGTAACAACATCTCTAAAAGCATGGGATTTGTTCATATGCGATAAAATTATAACGACAGTAGTAAAATATACTAACGAATTTATACAGAAAAAAGAAAGCGCATACTCCAGAGTTCGAGATTGTAAGACTACCGATTCTGTTGAGATTCGGGCCCTGTTCGGATTATTATATATTGCTGGAACCTTACGTATGTCTCATGGAAACTTGGAGGATGTGTATAGTGATGCTACTGGTATTGTCATATTTCCAAATACTATGCCTTTGAAAAGGATGAAATTTCTTCTAAACTCTCTTCGGTTTGATGATGCATCCACAAGAAGTTTTCGCCGAGCCCAAGATAAAGCTGCGCCCATACGAGAAGTGCTAAATATGTTCACAGAAAACTGCCTTTCTCCTTATTCTGTTGGTAAGAATGTTGTAATAGATGAAATGATGTGCGGATTCCGCGGAAAATGTCCTTTTAGACAATACAACAAATCAAAACCTGGCAAATATGGGCTAAAGATTTATGCACTAGTGGATTCAAAAAACTTTTACACGTTGAATATTGAGCTTTATGCTGGAAGACAACCAGAAGGACCTTTTCAAATCAGTAATTCAGGAAGTGATGTTGTAAAAAGGTTAATTTCGCCAATTTCTGGAACCGGACGAAATTTGACCATTGATAACTGGTTCACCAGCATTCCTTTGGTAAAAGATTTAGCCACAAATGATAAAATGTCTGTTGTTGGCACTTTGCGTAAAAATAAAAAAGAAATTCCCCCGTGTTTCATTGCGAAGGGAAATCCAGAGTATTCTAGTCAATTTGGGTTTTCAAATATTTCTACCCTGGCATCGTATGTACCTAAAAAGAACCGATCTGTTGTTCTGATTTCATCACTTCATCGTACAGCTGAAATCGACACCAGCACTAACGAGAAACGAAAACCAGCTATTATAACTTTTTACAATAAAACAAAAGGTGGAGTTGATGAAGTGGGTAAAAAGGTAAAACTGTATTCCGTATCAAGGAAGTGCAATAGGTGGCCATTGACGCTCTTTTTTCGCTTGCTAAATATTGCTGGAGTAAACTCAATGGTAATTTTGAGAGAAAATGGTGTAGTTATCGAAAAAAGACGACAGAACATATGAAAAGAAGAGCTGATAAAAACTTACCAAGAAATTTGAAAAGAAATATAAGAGGTTTTTTGAAATTAGATGATGAGCCCAATAGTGAGGCAAGTACATCCGAAGTCAGTAGAGGAAGCTGCAAAATATGTCCAGCAAAAAAAAGAAGGCAGACAAAAACCCAATGCAAAATCTGCGAAAGAAATATTTGTCGAGACCACACGGTATTTATTTGCAATGAGTGTTTTGTGACCGATGAATCTGATGAATCTGACTATTGAACTATTCTAACTTTCTAATAAGATATTAATGTATTTACTTTCTTTTCAATGTATTCTATGACTTTTATGTTTTCCCCAAATTTTGAAAAAAATTTGTTTGGTTTTGTGTTAAGATTCACGAATTTACTTTGCATTCAATGAATTATATTACTTTTTATGTTTTTCCCTCATTTATTATGACAAAAAAAATACTTTTCCTGTAAAATATTATTTTATGATTACATAATACTTAAAACTAATAAAAAAAATGAATTCCACAACTTTATCCACTTTAAATCTCACATTTCAAATGAGGCGTCGAAAAGACTACGCGCGACCGCTTTTGTTACAAAAGATGGCGCGCCCGCTTGAAGGTTAAATATGTTAAACTAATGGTTTGAAGCATTTCGATATCGACTGCTAAATGTGTAAATACAACAAAATCGACTTTGTACCTATGTATAAGATTACGAAATTCTTTTAAATGCACTGCAGTTATACCGTTAAGGCTTTATGTAGACTTCAGTGCGTTAAAGAAGGTTTATTATAAATAACTTGAAAATGTAAAACTAATGATTTGAAGCATTTCGATATCGATTGCTAAATGAGTATATACAAGAAAATCGACTTTATACCTAAATATAAGATTATAAAATTCTTCTAAATGCACTGCCGTTATGCCGTTAAGGCTTTTGTAGACTTCAGTATGAAAAAGAGGGTTAATTAACTTAAATATGTTAAACTAATGATTTGAAGCATTTCGATATCGATTGCTAAATGTGTATGTACAAAAAAATCGACTTTATACCTAAATATAAGACAACGGAATTCATATAAATATACTGCCGTTATGCCGTTATGGCTTTATGTAAACTTCAGTATGATAAAGAAGGTTAATTAACTCAAATATGTTAAACCAGTTATCTGAAGCATTTCGATATCTATTGCGAAATGTATACATACAAGAAAATCGAATTTATACCTAAATATAAGATAACGGAATTCTTCCACACGTACTGTCGTTATGCCGCCATGGCTTTTTATCACCTTCATTATGTTAAAGAAGGTTAATTATTTTAAATGTGTAAATACAAGAAAATCGACTTTATACCTAAATATAAAATTATAACATTACGGAATTCTTCTAAATGCACTGCCATTATACCGTTAAGGCTTTATGTAGACTTCAGTAAGCTAAAAAATGTTTATTAACTTAATATATTAAACTAATGATTAGAAGCATTTCGATATCGATAGCAAAATGAGTATATACAAGAAAATCAATTTTATACCTATATCTAAGATTACGGAATTCTTTTCATGCACTGCCGCTATGCCGCCATGGCTATATGCCAACTTCAGATCGTTAGAGAAGGTTTATTAACTTAAATATGTTAAACTAATGATTCGAAGCATCTCGATATCGATTGCTAAATGTATATATACAACACAATCGCCTTTATACCTAAATATAAGATTACGGAATTCTTCTAAATGCACTGCCGTTATACCGTTATGGCTTTATGTAAACTTCAGTAAGATAAAGAAGGTTAATAACCTTAAATATGTTAAACTATCGATTTGAAGCATTTCGTTATCGATTGCTTAATGTGTATATTCAAGAAAATCGAATTTATACCTAAATATAAGATTACGAATTTCTTCTAAATGCACTGCCGTTATGCCGCCATGGCTTTATATCAACTTCAATAAGTTAAAGAAGTTTAATAACTTAAATATGTTAAACTAATGATTTAAAACATTTCGATATCGCTTGCTAAATGCGTATATACAAGAAAATCGAATTTATACCTAAATATAAGATAACGGAATTCTTCTAAATGCACTGCCGATATGCCGCCATGGCTTTAAGCCAACTTCAGATCGTTAAAAAAGGTTTATTAACTTAAATATGTTAAACTAATGATTTTAAGCATTTCGATATCAATTGCTAAATGTGTAATACAAGAAAATCGACTTTATACCTAAATATAAGATAAAGGAATTCTTCTAAATGCACTGCCGATATGCCGCCATGGCTTTATGCCAACTTCAGTGCGTTAAAGAAGTTTATTAACTTAAATAAGTTAAACTAATGATTTGAAGCATTTCGATATCAAAGCTAAATGTGTATATACAAGAAAATCGAATTTATACCTAAATATAAGATTAAAAAAATTCTTCTAATGCACTGCCGTATGCCGCCATGGCTTTAAGCCAACTTCAGATCGTTGAAGAAGGTTTATTAACTTAAATATGTTAAAATAATGATTTGAAGTATTTCGATATCGAGTGCTAAATGTGTATATACAAGAAAATCGAATTCATACCTAAATATAAGATTACGTAATTCTTCTAAATGCACTGCCGTTTGCCGCCATGGCTTTATGACAACTTCAGTTCGTTAAAAAAGGTTTAAATTTCTTAAATATGTTAAAATAATGATTTGAAGATTTCGATATCGATTGCTAAATGTGTATATACAAGAAAATCGAATATACATATACCTAAATATAAGATTACGGAATTCTTCCAAATGACTGCCCTTATGCCGCCATGGTTTTATCAACTTCAATACGTTAAAGAAGGTTTAAATTTTTTTAAATAGTTAAACTAATGGTTTGAAGCATTTCGATATCGATGCTAAAGTGTAAATACAACAAAATCGACTTTATACCTTTTAAATTTTAAATTACGGAATTTTTTCTAAATGCACTGCCGTTATACCGTTAAGGCTTTATGTAACTTCAGTAAGTAAAAAGTTTATTAACTTAAAAATTTAAACTAATGATTTGAAGCATTTCGATATCGATGCAAATGGTATATACAAGAAAATCAATTTTTTACCTAAAATATAAGGTTACGGAATTCTTTTAAAAGCACTGCCGTTTTGCCGCCATGGCTTTATGCAACTTCAGAGTTAAAGAAGGTTTATTAACTTAAATATGTTAAAATAATGATTTGAAGATTTCGATATCGATTTCTAAATGGGTATATACAAGAAAATCGATTTATACCTAATTTTAAGGTTAGGAATTCTTCTAAATGCACTGCCGTTTTGCCGATGGCTTTATGAACTTCAGTGTTTAAAAAAGGTTTAAATTTCTTAAATATGTTAAACTAATGATTTGAAGCATTTCGATTTCGATTGTAAATGTGTATATACAAGAAAATCGATTTTTTACCTAATATAAGATTACGGAATTCTTCTAAATGCACTGCCGTTTTGCCGATGGCTTTATGAACTTCAGTGGTTTAAAAAAGTTAATTAACTTAAATAAGTTAAACTAATGATTTGAAGGGATTTCGATATCGATTGCTAAATGTTATATACAAAAAATCGTTTATACCTAAATATAAGATTACGGAATTCTTCTAAATGCACTGCCGTTATCCGTTATGGCTTTATGTAAACTTCAGTAAGATAAAGAAGGTTAATAACCCTTTAAAAATGTTAAACTAAAGATTTGAAGCATTTCGTTTTCGATTGCTTAAAAGTGTATATTCAAGAAAATCGAATTTATACCTAAATAAAAGATTACGGGAATTTTTTCTAAATGCACTGCCGTTATGCCGCCATGGCTTTATACAACTTCAATGTTAAAAAAGGGTTTTTTAACTTAAATATGTTAAACTAATGATTTAAAAAATTTCGATATCGTTGCTAAATGTGTATATACAAGAAAATCGAATTTATACCTAAATATAAGATTAAAGGAATTCTTCTAAATGCACTGCCGTTTTGCCGCCATGGCTTTAAGCAACTTCAGATCGTTGAAGAAGGTTTATTAACTTAAATATGTTAAAATAATGATTTGAAGATTTCGATATCGATTTCTAAATGGGTATATACAAGAAAATCGACTTTATACCTAATTATAAGTTAGGAATTCTTCTAAATGCACTGCCGTTATGCCGTTAAGGCTTTATGTAGACTTCAGTAAGATAAAGAGGTTAATTAGCTTAAATATGTTAAACTAATGATTTGAAGCATTTCGATTTCGATTGATAAATGTGTATATACAAGAAAATCGATTTTTTACCTAATATAAGATTACGGAATTCTTCTAAATGCACTGCCGTTATGCCGAAGGCTTTATGTAACTTCAGTAGCAAAGAAAGGGGTTTAAATTTCTTAAATATGTTAAACTAATGATTTGAAGCATTTCGATATCGATTGTAAATGTGTATATACAAGAAAATCGACTTTATACCTAAAAATAAGATTACGGAATTCTTCTAAATGCACTGCCGTTATGCCGCCATGGCTTTATGACAACTTCAGTTCGTTGAAGAAGGTTTGTTAACTTAAATATGTTATACTAATGATTGAAGCTTCCGATATCGATTGCTAAATGTGTATATACAAGAAAATCGACTTTATACCTAAATTTTAAATTAGGAATTCTTCCAAATGCACTGCCGTTATCCCAGGCTTTATGACACTTCATTGTTTAAGAAGGGTTTATTAACTTAATATGTTAAACTAATGAATTGAAGCATCCCATATCGATTGCTAAATGTGTAATACAACAAAATCGACTTTATACCTAATATAAATTTAACATTACGGAATTTCTTCTAAAAGCACTGCCGTTATCCGTAAGGCTTTATTAACCTCATTAAGTAAAAAATGTTTATTAACTTAAATATGTTAAACTAATGATTTGAAGCATTTCGATATCGATGCTAAATGTGTACATACAAGAAAATCGACTTTATACCTGAATATAAGACTAAAGGAATTCTTCTAATGCACTTCCGTTATGCCGCATGGCTTTATTTTCAAACTTCAATATTGTTTTAAAAAAGGGTTTAATTTAACTTAAATTTTAAACCTAAATGGATTTGAAAATTTCCCTATCCTTGGTTAAATGTGTATAACAAGAAAATCGAATTTAACCTTTTTAAATATTTTAAAATTTAAAATTCTTTAAACGAATTTTCCTTAGCCGTTAAGGCTTTAAAAAGTAAACAAATTTTTTCAAATATTTTTTTTTAACAATATTTAAAGTTAAAATTATTTCTTTTTTAATAATTTTTACATAAAACCAAATAACGGTATAACGGCAGTGCGTTTAGAAGAATTCCGTTATCTTATATTTAGGTATAAATTTGATTTTTTGTTTACACATTTAGCAATCGATATCGAAATGGTTCAATCATTAGTTTAACATATTTAAGTTAATAAACCTTCTTTAAGACGAAGTTTTCATAAAGCCATGGGGCATAACGGCAGTGCATGTAGAAGAATTCCGTAATCTTATATTTAGGTATAAAGTTGATTTTCTTGTATATACACATTTAGCTATCGATATCGAAATGCTTCAAATCATTAGTTTAACATATTTAAGTTAATAAACCTTCTTTAACGCACTGAAGTCTACATAAAGCTTTAACGGTATAACTGCAGTGCATTTAGAAGAATTCCGTAATCTTATATTAAAGTATAAAGTCGATTTTCTTGTATTTACATATTTAGCAATCGATATCGAAATGCTTCATATCATTAGTTTAACATATTTAAGTTAACAAACCTTCTTTAACGAACTGAAGTTGACATAAAGCCATGGCGGATTAACGGCAGTGCATTTGGAAGAATTCCGTTATCCTATGTTTAGGTATAAAGTCAAGTTTCTTGTACATTTAGCAATCGATATCGAAATGCTTCAAAATATTAGTTTAACATATTTAAGTTAATTAACCCTCTTTTTCATACTGAAGTCTACAAAAGCCTTAACGGCATAACGGCAGTACATGTAGAAGAATTCCGTTATCTTTTATTTAGGTATAAAGTGGATATTGTTGTACATACACATATAGCAATCTATATCGAAATCCTTCAAATCATTAGTTTTACATTTTCAAGTTATTTATAATAAACCTTCTTTAACGCACTGAAGTTTACATAAAGCCTTAACGGTATAACTGCAGTGCATTTAAAAGAATGGCGTAATCTAATATTTAGGTACAAAGTCGATTTTAATGTATTTATACATTTAGCAATCGATATCGAAATGCTTCAAATCATAAGTTTAACATATTTAAGTTAATTATTCCCCTCTATCTTACTGAAGTCTACATAAAGCCTTAAGGGCATAACGACAGTACATTTGGAAGAATTCCGTAATCTTATATTTAGGTATATGTAAAGTCGATTTTCTTGTATATACACATTTAGCAATCGATATCGAAATGCTTCAAATCATTAGTTTTACATTTTCAAGTTATTTATAATAAACCTTCTTTAACACACTGAAGTCTACATAAAGCCTTAACAGTATAACTGCAGTGCATAAAGTCGATTTTCTTGTATATTTGCATTTAGAAATCGATATCGAAATGCTTCAAATCATTACTTTAACATATTTAAGTTAACAAACCTACTTTAACGAACTGAAGTTGACATAAAGCCATGGGGGATTAACGGCAGTGCATTTGGAAGAATTCCGTTATCCTATGTTTAGGTATAAAGTCAAATTTCTTGTACTAGCACATTTAGCAATCGATATCGAAATGCTTCAAATCATTAGTTTAACATATTTAAGTTAAATAACCTTCTTTATCCTACGGAAAGTGACATGAAGCCATGGTGGCATAACGGCGGTGCATGTAGAATAATTCCGTAATTTTATATTTAGGTATAAAATCGATTTGTTCTATAAACACATTAAGCAATCGATATCGAAATGCTTGAGATCATTAGTTTAACATATTTAAGTTAATTCACCCTATTTATCTTCCTGAAGTTTACCTAAAGCCTTATCGGCGTAACGGCAGTGCATTTAGAAGAATTCCGTAATCTAATATTTAGGTAAAAAGTCGATTTTCTTGTATATACTCACTTAGCAATCGATATCGAAATGCTTCAAATCATTATTTTAACATATTTAAGTTAATAAGGCTTCTTGAACGCACTGAAGTTAACATAAAGCCATGGCGGTATAACGGCAGTGTATGTAGAAGAATTCCGTAATCATATGTTTAGGTATAAATTCGATTTTGTTGTATTTACACATTTAGCAGTCGATATCGCAATGCTTTAAACCATTAGTTTATCATATTTAAAATAATTAACCTTCTTTTACGTATTGTAGTTGATACAAACCATGGCGGCATAACGACAGTACATTTGGAAGAATTCCGTAATCTTATATTTAGGTATATGTAAAGTCGATTTTCTTTTATATACACATTTAGTAATCGATACCGAAATGCTTCAAATCATTAGTTAAAATATTAAAGTTAATAAACCTTCTTTAACGCACTGAAGTCTACATAAAGCCTTAACGGGATAACTGCAGTGCATTTAGAAGAACTCCGTAATCTCATATTAAGGTATAAAGTCGATTTTCTTGTATATACATATTTAGCAATCGATATCGAAATGCTTCAAATCATTAGTTTAACATGTTTAAGTTAATTAACCATCTTTAACGTATTGAAGGTGAAATAAAGCCATGGCGGCATAACGACAGTAATTTGGAAGAATTCCGTAATCTTATATTTAGGTATAAAGCCGATTTGCTTGTATATATGCATTTAGAAATCGTTATCGAAATGCTTCAAATCATTAGTTTAACATATTTAAGTTAACAAACCTTCTTTAAAGAACTGAAGTTGACATAAAGCCATGGCGGATTAACGGCAGTGCATTTGGAACAATTCCGTTTTCCTATGTATAGGTATAAAGTCAAGTTTCTTGTATTTACATATTTAGCAATCGATATCGAAATGCTTCAAATCATTAGTTTAACATATTTAAGTTAATTAACCTTCTTTATCTTACTGAAGATTACATAAAGCCATAACGGCATAACGGCAGTGCATTTGGAAGAATTCCGTAGACTTATATTTAGGCTTAAAGTCGATTTTCTTGTACATACACATTTTGCAATCGATATCGAAATGCTTCAAATAACTGGTTTAACATATTTAAGTTAATAAACCTTCTTTATCTTACTGAAGTTTACATAAAGCCATAACGGCATAACGGCAGTATATTTATATGAATTCCGTTATCTTATATTTAGGTATAAAGTCGATTTTTTTGTACAAACACATTTAGCAATCGATATTGAAATTCTTCAAATCATCAGATAAACATATTTAAGTTACTTAAACCTCTTTTTCTTACTGAAGTCTGCAAAAGACAATTCCATAATCTTATATTTAGGTATAAAGTCGATTTTCTTGTATATACACATTTAGCAATCGATGCCGATATGCTTCACATCATAAGTTTAACAGATTTAAGTTAATTAATCCTCTTTATCTTACTGAAGTCTACAAAAGCCTTAACGGCATAACGGCAGTGCATTTGGAAGAGTTCCGTAATCTTATATTTAGGTATAAAGTCGATTTCGTTCAATATACACATTTAAAAATCTATATCGAAATGCTTCAAATCATTAGTTTAACATATTTAAGTTAATAAACCTTCTTTAACGCACTGAAGTCTACATAAAGCCTTAACGGTATAACTGCACTGCATTTAGAAGAATTCCGTTATTTTATATTTAGGTATAAATTCGACTTTCTTGTATATACTCATTTAGCAAGCGATATCAAAATGCTTCAAAATATTAGTTTAACTTTTTTAAGTTAATTAACCTTCTTTAACGAATTGAAGTTGACATAAAGCCATGGCGACATAACGACAGTACATTTGGAAGAATTCCGTAATCTTATATTTAGGTATAAAGTCGATTTTCTTGTATATACACATTTAGCAATCGATATCGAAATGCTTCAAATCATTAGTTTAAAATATTAAAGTTAATAAACCTTCTTTAACGCACTGAAGTCTACATAAAGCCTTAACGGGATAACTGCAGTGCATTTAGAAGAACTCCGTAATCTCATATTAAGGTATAAAGTCGATTTTCTTGTATATACATATTTAGCAATCGATATCGAAATGCTTCAAATCATTAGTTTAACATATTTAAGTTAATTAACCATCTTTAACGTATTGAAGGTGAAATAAAGCCATGGCGGCATAACGACAGTAATTTGGAAGAATTCCGTAATCTTATATTTAGGTATAAAGCCGATTTGCTTGTATATACCCATTTAGCAATCGATATCGAGATGCTTCAACTCATTAGTTTAACATATTTAAGTTAATAAACTTCCTTCAGAGAACTGAAGTTGGCATAAAATCATGGCGGCATAACGGCAGTGCATGTAGAAGAATTCCGTTATCATATATTTAGGTATAAAGTCGATTTTCTTGTATATACACATTTAACAATCGATATCGAAATGCATCAAATCATTAGTTTAACATATTTAAGTTAATTAACCTTCTTTATCTTACTGAAGATTACATAAAGCCATAACGGCATAACGGCAGTGCATTTGGAAGAATTCCGTAGACTTATATTTAGGCTTAAAGTTGATTTTCTTGTACATACACATTTTGCAATCGATATCGAAATGCTTCAAATAACTGGTTTAACATATTTAAGTTAATTAACCTTCTTTATCTTACTGAAGTTTACATAAAGCCATAACGGCATAACGGCAGTATATTTATATGAATTCCGTTATCTTATATTTAGGTATAAAGTCGATTTTTTTGTACAAACACATTTAGCAATCGATATTGAAATGCTTCAAATCATCAGTAAAACATATTTAAGTTACTTAACCCTCTTTTTCTTACTGAAGTCTGCAAAAGACAATTCCATAATCTTATATTTAGGTATAAAGTCAATTTTCTTGTATATACACATTTAGCAATCGATGCCGATATGCTTCACATCATAAGTTTAACAGATTTAAGTTAATTAATCCTCTTTATCTTACTGAAGTCTACAAAAGCCTTAACGGCATAACGGCAGTGCATTTGGAAGAGTTCCGTAATCTTATACTTAGGTATAAAGTCGATTTCGTTCAATATACACATTTAAAAATCTATATCGAAATGCTTCAAATCATTAGTTTAACATATTTAAGTTAATAAACCTTCTTTAACGCACTGAAGTCTACATAAAGCCTTAACGGTATAACTGCACTGCATTTAGAAGAATTCCGTTATCTTATATTTAGGTATAAATTCGACTTTCTTGTATATACTCATTTAGCAAGCGATATCAAAATGCTTCAAAATATTAGTTTAACTTTTTTAAGTTAATTAACCTTCTTTAACGAATTGAAGTTGACATAAAGCCATAACGGCCTAACGGCGGTATATTTATATGAATACCTTTATCTTATATTTAGGTATAAAGTCGATTTTGTTGTACATACACATTTAGCAATCGATATCGAAATGCTTCAAATCATTAGTTTAACATATTTAAGTTACTTAACCCTCTTTTTCTTACTGAAGCCTGCAAAAGCCTAAACGGCATAACGGCAGTGCATTTAGAAGAATTACGTAATCTTATATTTAGGTATGAATTCGATTTTCTTGTATATACTCATTTAGCAATCGATATCGAAATGCTTCAAATCATTAGTTTAACATCTTTAAGTTAATAAACCTTCTTCAACGTATTGAAGGTGATACAAAGCCATGGCGGCATAACGACAGTATATTTGGAACAATTCCGTAATCTTATATTTAGGTATAAAGTCGATTTTCTTGTATATACACATTTAGCAATCGATATCGAAATGCTTCAAATCATTAGTTTAACATATTTAAGTTACTTAACCCTCTTTTTCTTACTGAAGCCTGCAAAAGCCTGAACGGCATAACGGCAGTGCATTTAGAAGAATTACGTAATCTTATATTTAGGTATAAAGTCGATTTTCTTGTATATACTCACTTAGCAATAGATATCGAAATGCTTCAACACATTTGCTTAACATATTTAAGTTAATTAACCCTCTTTTTCATACTGAAGTCTACAAAAGCCTTAACGGCATAACGGCAGTGCATGTAGAAGAATTCCGTTATCTTTTATTCAGGTATAAAGTCGATATTGTTGTACATACACATTTAGCAATCGATATCGAAATGCTTCAAATCATTAGTTTTACATTTTCAAGTTATTTATAATAAACCTTCTTTAACGCACTGAAGTTTACATAAAGCCTTAACGGTATAACTGCAGTGCATTTAAAAGAATTCTGTAATCTTATGTTTAGGTACAAAGTCGATTTTCTTGTATTTACATATTTAGCAATCGATATCGAAATTCTTCAAATCATAAGTTTAACATATTTAAGTTAATTATTCCCCTCTATCTTACTGAAGTCTACATAAAGCCTTAACGGCATAACGGCAGTGCGTTTAGAATAATTCCGTTATCTTATATTTAGGTATAAATTCGATTTTCTTTTTTATACACATTTAGCAAGCGATATCGAAATGCTTCAAATCATTAGTTTAACATATTTAAGTTAATTAACCTTCTTTAACGTATTGAAGTTGATATAAAGCCATGGCGGCATAACGACAGCACATTTGGAAAAATTCCGTAATCTTATATTTAGGTATAAAGTCGATTTTCTTGTATATACACATTTACCTATCGATATCGAAATGCTTCAAATCATTAGTTTAACATATAAAGTTGATAAACATTTTTTAGCTTAATGAGGTCTACATAAAGCCTTAACGGTATAACAGCAGTGCATTTAGAAGAAATCCGTAATGTTATAATTTTATATTTAGGTA
>JAPZAG010002616.1:0-15553 GCA_027475135.1 Bactrocera correcta | reverse complement strand
TTGGTGTATATACACATTTAGCAATCGATATCGAAATGCCTCAAATCATTAGTTTAACATATTTAAGTTAATTCTCCTTCTTCTTGCTTCTATAACATATTGAAGTTGATATAAAGCAATGGTGGCATAACGACAGTACATTTGGAAGAATTCCGTAATCTTATATTTAGGTAGAAAGACGATTTTCTTGTATATATGCATTAAGCAATCGATTTCGAAATGCTTCAAATAACTAGTGTAACATATCTAAGTTAATAAATCTTCTGAAGTTAACACAAAGCCATGGCGGTATAACGGCAGTTCATGTAGAAGAATTCCGTAATTTCATATTTAGGTATAAAGTCGATTTTCTTGTATATACTCATTTAGCAATCGATATCGAAATGCCTCAAATCATTAGTTTAACATATTTAAGTTAATAAACCTTCTTTAGCCAACTGAAGTTGGCATAAATCCATGGCGGCATAACGGCAGTGTATTTAGAATAATTCCGTAATCTTATATTTAGGTATTAAGTCGATTTTCTTGTATATACGCATTTAGCAATCGATATCGAAGTGCTTCAAATCATTAGTTTAACATATTTAAGTTAACAAACGTACTTTAACGAACTGAAGTTGACATAAAGCCATAACGGCATAACGGCAGTGCATGTAGAAGAATTCCGTTATCATATATTTAGGTATAAAGTCGATTTTCTTGTATATACACATTTAGTAATCGATATCGAAATGCCTCAAATCATTAGTTTAACATATTTAAGTTAATTAACCCTCTTTATCTTACTAAAGTCTACAAAAGCCTTAACAGCATAACGGCAGTGCATTTAGAAGAATTCCCTAACCTTATATTTAGGTATAAAGTCGATTTTCTTCTATATATACATTTAGCAATCGATATCGAAGTGCTTCAAATCATTAGTTTAACATATTTAAGTTAACAAACGTACTTTAACGAACTGAAGTTGACATAAAGCCATAACGGCATAACGGCAGTGCATGTAGAAGAATTCCGTTATCATATATTTAGGTATAAAGTCGATTTTCTTGTATATACACATTTAGTAATCGATGTCGAAGTGCTTCAAATCATTAGTTTAACATATTTAAGTTAACAAACGTACTTTAACGAACTGAAGTTGACATAATGCCATAACGGCATAACGGCAGTGCATGTAGAAGAATTCCGTTATCATATATTTAGTTATAAAGTCGATTTTCTTGTATATACACATTTAGCAATCGATTTCGAAATGCTTCACATCATTAGTTTAACATATTTAAGTTAATTAACCCTCTTTATCTTACTAAAGTCTACAAAAGCCTTAACAGCATAACGGCAGTGCATTTGGAAGAATTCCCTAACCTTATATTTAGGTATAAAGTCGATTTTCTTCTATATACTCATTTAGCAATCGATTTCGAAAATCTTCAAATCATTAGTTTAACATATTTAAGTTAATAAAGCTTCTTTAACGCACTGAAGTTAACATAAAGCCATGGCGGTATAACGGCAGTGCATTTGAAGAATTCCGTGATCTTATATTTAGTTATAAATTCGATTTTCTTGTATATACACATTTAGCAAGCGATATCGAAATGCTTCAAGTCATTAGTTTAACATATTTAAGATAATTAACCTTCTTTATTTTACTGAAGTTCACATAAAGCCATAACGGTATAACGGCAGTGCATTTGGGAGAATTCCGTAATCTTATATTTAGGTATAAAGTCGATTTTGTTGTATATAAAAATTTAGCAATCGATAACGAAATGCCTTAAATCATTAGTTTAACATATTTAAGTTAATTAACCTTCTTTAACATATTGAAGTTTATATAAAGCCATGGCGGCATAACGGCAGTACATTTGGAAGAATTCCGTAATCTTATATTTAGGTATAAAGAAGATTTTCTTGTATATTTGCATTTAGCAATCGATTTCGAAAATCTTCAAATCATTAGTTTAACATATTTAAGTTAATAAACCTTCTTTAACGAATAGAAATTAACATAAAGCCATAACTGCATAACGGCAGTGCATTTAGAAGAATTCCGTAATCTTATATTTAGGTAAAAAGTCGATTTTCTTGTATATACACATTTGGCAAAGGATATCGAAATGCCTCTAATTATTAGTTTAACATATTTAAGTTAATTAACCCTCTTTATCTTACTGAAGTCTGCAAACGTCTTAACGGCATAACGGCAATGCATGTAGAAGAATTCCGTAATCTTATATTTAGGTAAAAAGTCGATTTTCTTGTATATACTCTTTTAGCAATCGATATCGAAATGCGTCAAATCATTAGTTTGACATATTTAAGTTAATTAGCCCTCTTTATCTTACTGGAGTCTACAAACGCCTTTACGGCATAACGGCAAAGCATTTAGAAGAATTCCGTTATCTTATATTTAGGTATAAAGTCGGTTTTCTTGTATATACTCATTTAGCAATCGATATCGAAATGCCTCAAATCTTTAGTTTAACATATTTAAGTTAATTAACCCTCTTTATCTTACTGAAGTCTACAAACGCCTTAATGGCATAACGGCAAAGCATTTAGAAGAATTCCGTAATCTTATATTTAGGTAAAAAGTCGATTTTCTTGTATATACTCTTTTAGCAATCGATATCGAAATGCTTTAAATCATTAGTTTGACATATTTAAGTTAAAAAACCTACTTTAAACCGAAGTTAACACAAAGCCATGGCGGCATAACGGCAGTGCATGCAGAAGAAATCCGTAATCTTATATTTAGGTATTAAGTCGATTTTGTTGTATATATGCATTTAGCAATCGATTTCGAAAATCTTCAAATCATTAGTTTAACATATTTAAGTTAATAAAGCTTCTTTAACGTATTGAAGATGATATAAAGCCATGGCGACATAACGACAGTACATTTGGAAAATTTCCGTAATCTTATATTTAGATATTAAGTCGATTTTCTTGTATATACACATTTAGCAATCGATATCGAAGTGCTTCAAATCATTAGTTTAACATATTTAAGTTAACTAACCCTCTTTATCTTACTGAAGTCTACAAACGCCTTAACGGCATAACGGCAGTGCATGTAGAAGAATTCCGTTATCATATATTTAGGTATAAAGTCGATTTTCTTGTATATACACATTTAGCAATCGATATCGAAATGCCTCAAATCATTAGTTTAACATATTTAAGTTAATTAGCCCTCTTTATCTTACTGGAGTCTACAAACGCCTTTACGGCATAACGGCAAAGCATTTAGAAGTATTACGTAATCTTATATTTAGGTATAAAGTCGATTTTCTTGTATATACTCATTTAGCAATCGATATCGAAATGCTTCAAATCATTAGTTTAACATATTTAAGTTAATAAACCTTCTTTAACTAACTGAAGTTGATATAAAGCCATGGCGGTATAACGGCAGTGCATTTAGAAGAATTCCGTAATCTTATATTTAGCTATAAAGTCGATTTTCTTGTATATACATATTTAGCAATCGATAGCGAAATGCCTCAAATCATTGGTTTAACATATTTAAGTTAATTAACCATCTTTAACGTATTGAAGGTGAAATAAAGCCATGGCGCCATAACGACAGTAAACGGTGTAGAAGAATTCCGTAGTTTTATATTGAGGTATAAAATCCATTTTTTTGTATAAACACATTTAGCAATTGATATCGGAATGCTTCAAATCATTAGTTTAACATATTTAAGTTTATAAACATTTTTTAGCTTACTGAAGTCTACATAAAGCCTTAACGGTATAACGGCAGTGCATTTAGAAGAATTCCGTTATCTTATATTTAGGTATAAAGTCGATTTTCTTGTATATACACATTTAGCAATCGATAACGAAATGCTTCAAATAATTAGTTTAACATATTTAAGTTAATTAACTTTCTTTAACGATCTGAATTTGGCATATAGCCACGACGGCATTACGGCAGTGCGTGTAGAAGAATTCCGTTATCTTTTATTTAGGTATAAAGTCAATTTTCTTTTATATACACAATTAGATATCGATATCGAAATGCTTCAAATCATTAGTTTAACATATTAATTTAATAAACATTTTTTAGCTTACTGAAGTTTACATAAAGCCATAACGGTATAACGGCAGTGCACTTGGAAGAATTCCGTTATCTTATATTTAGGGATAATTCGATTTTCTTGTATATACACATTTAGCAATCGATATCGATATGCTTCAAATCAATAGTTTAACATATTTAAGTTAATTAACCTTATTTTTCCTACTGAAGTTTACATAAAGCCATAACGGTATAACGGCAGTGCACTTGGAAGAATTCCGTAATCTTATATTTAGGTATAAAGTCGATTTTGTTGTATATACACATTTAGCGATCGATATCGAGATGCTCCAACTCATTAGCTTAACATGTTTAAGTTAATAAACCTTCTTTAACGATCTGAATTTGGCATATAGCCACGGCGGTATTACGGCAGTGCATGTAGAAGAATTCCGTAATCTTTTATTTAGGTATAAAGTCGATTTTCTTTTATATACGCATTAAGATATCGATATCGAAATGCTTCAAATCATCAGTTTAACATATTTAAGTTAATTAACCTTCTTTAACGTATTGAAGTTGATATAGAGCCATTGCGGCATAACGGCAGTGCATGTAGAAGAATTCCGTTATCTTATATTTAGGTATAAAGTCGATTTTCTTGTATATACACATTTAGCAAGCGATATCGAAATGCTTCAAATAATTAGTTTAACATATTTAAGTTAACTAACCTTCTTTACCGTATTAAAGTTGATATAAAGCCATGGCGGCATAACGGCAGTGCATTTAGAAGAATTCCGTAATCTTATATTTAGGTATACAGTCGATTTTCTTGTATATACACATTTAGCAAGCGATTTCGAAATGCTTCAAATCATAAGTTTAACACATTTAAGCTAATTAACCTTCTTTAACGTATTAAAGTTGATATAAAGCCATGGCGGCATAACGGCAATGCATTTAGAAGAATTCCGTAATCTTATGTTTAGGTATAAAGTCGATTTTCTTGTATATACACATTTAGCTATCGATATCAAAATGCTTCAAATCATTAGTTTAACATGTTTAAGTTAATAAACCTTCTTTAACGATCTGAATTTGGCATATAGCCACGGCGGTATTACGGCAGTGCATGTAGAAGAATTCCGTAATCTTTTATTTAGGTATAAAGTCGATTTTCTTTTATATACGCATTAAGATATCGATATCGAAATGCTTCAAATCATCAGTTTAACATATTTAAGTTAATTAACCTTCTTTAACGTATTGAAGTTGATATAGAGCCATTGCGGCATAACGGCAGTGCATGTAGAAGAATTCCGTTATCTTATATTTAGGTATAAAGTCGATTTTTTTATATATACACATTTAGCAAGCGTTATCGAAATGCTTCAACTCATTATCTTAACATATTTAAGTTAATAAACCTTCTTTAACGATCTGAAGGGGCATATAGCCACGGCGGCATTACGGCAGTGCAGGTAGAAGAATTCCGTAATCTTTTATTTAGGTATAAAGTCGATTTTCTTTTATATACACATTTACATATCGATATCGAAATGCTTCAAATCATTAGTTTAACATATTAAGTTAATAAACATTTTTTAGCTTACTGAAGTCTACATAAAGCCTTAACGGTATAACTGCAGTGCATGTAGAAGAATTCCGTTATCTTATATTTAGGTATAAAGTCGATTTTCTTGTATATACAAATTTAGCAAGCGATATCAAAATGCTTCAAATCATTAGTTTAATATATTTAAGTTAATTAACCTTCTTTAACGTATTCAAGTTTATATAAAGCCATGGCGGCATAACGGCAGTGCATTTAGAAGAATTCCGTAATCTTGTATTTAGGTATAAAGTCGATTTTCTTGTATATACACATTTAGCAAGCGATATCGAAATGCTTCAAATCATTAGTTTAACATATTTAAGTTAATTAACCTTCTTTAACGTATTGAAGTTCATATAAAGCCATGGCGGCATAACGGCAGTGCATTTAGAAGAATTCCGTAATCTTATGTTTAGGTATAAAGTCGATTTTCTTTTATATACACATTTAGATATCGATATCGAAATGTTTCAAATCATTAGTTTAACATATTTAAGTTAATAAACGTTCTTTAACGCACTGAAGTCTACATAAAGCGTTAACGGTGTAACTGCAGTGCATTCAGAAGAATTCCGTAATTTTCTATTTAGGTATAAAGTGATTTTCTTGTATTTACATATTTAGGAATCGATATCGAAATGCCTCAAATCATTAGATTAACATATTTAAGTTAATTAACCCTCTTCTCTTACTGAAGTCTACATAAAGCCTTAACGGCATAACGGCAGTGATTAGAAGAATTCCGTTATCTTATATTTAGGTATAAATTCGATTTTCTTTTATATACACATTTAGCAATCGATATCGAGATGCTTCAACTCATTAGTTTAACATATTTAAGTTAATTAACCTTCTTTAACGTATTGAAGTTGATATAGAGCCATTGCGGCATAACGGCAGTGCATGTAGAAGAATTCCGTTATCTTATATTTAGGTATAAAGTCGATTTTTTTATTATACACATTTAGCAAGCGTTATCGAAATGCTTCAACTCATTATTTAACATATTTAAGTTAATAAACCTTCTTTAACGATCTGAAGGGGCATATAGCCACGGCGGCATTACGGCAGTGCAGGTAGAAGAATTCCGTAATCTTTTATTTAGGTATAAAGTCGATTTTCTTTTATATACACATTTACAATCGATATCGAAATGCTTCAAATCATTAGTTTAACATATTAAGTTAATAAACATTTTTTAGCTTACTGAAGTCTACATAAAGCCTTAACGGTATAACTGCAGTGCATGTAGAAGAATTCCGTTATCTTATATTTAGGTATAAAGTCGATTTTCTTGTATATACAAATTTAGCAAGCGATATCAAAATGCTTCAAATCATTAGTTTAATATATTTAAGTTAATTAACCTTCTTTAACGTATTCAAGTTTATATAAAGCCATGGCGGCATAACGGCAGTGCATTTAGAAGAATTCCGTAATCTTGTATTTAGGTATAAAGTCGATTTTCTTGTATATACACAGTTAGCAAGCGATAGCGAAATGCTTCAAATCTTTAGTTTAACATATTTAAGTTAATTAACCTTCTTTAACGTATTAAAGTTGATATAAAGCCATGGCGGCATAACGGCAATGCATTTAGAAGAATTCCGTAATCTTATGTTTAGGTATAAAGTCGATTTTCTTGTATATACACATTTAGCTATCGATATCAAAATGCTTCAAATCATTAGTTTAACATATTTAAGTTAATAAACGTTCTTTAACGCATGAAGTCTACATAAAGCTTAACGGTAACTGCAGTGCATTCAGAAGAATTCCGTAATTTTTATTTAGGTATAAAGTAGATTTTCTAGTATTAACATATTTAGGAATCGATATCGAAATGCCTCAAATCATTAGATAAACATATTTAAGTTAATTAACCCTCTTCTCTTACTGAAGTCTACATAAAGCCTTAACGGCATAACGGCAGTGAATCCGTTATCTTATATTTAGGTATAAATTCGATTTTCTTGTATATACACATTTAGCAATCGATATCGAGATGCTTCAACTCATTAGTTTAACATATTTAAGTTAATTAACCTTTTTTAACGACTGAATTTGCATATAGCCACGGCGGCATTACGGCAGTGCATTAGAAGAATTCCGTTATCTTATATTTAGGCATAAAGTCAAATTTCTTGTATTTACACATTTATCAATCGATATCGAAATGCTTGAAATCATTAGTTTAACATTTTAAATTAATAAACATTTTTTAGCTTACTGAAGTTTAATAAGGCGTTTACGGTAAAACGGGAGTGCACTTGGAAGAATTCCGTTATCTTATATTTAGGTATAATTCGATTTTCTTTTATATACACATTTAGCAAGCGATATTGAAATGCTTTAAATCATTAGTTTAACATATTTAAGTTAGTTAACCTTCTTTACCTACTGAAGTTTACATAGAGCCATAACGGTATAACGGCAGTGCACTTGGAAGAATTCCGTAATCTTGTATTTAGGTATAAAGTCGATTTTCTTGTATATACACAGTTAGCAAGCGATTGCGAAATGCTTCAAATCTTTAGTTTAACATATTTAAGTTAATTAACCTTCTTTAACGTATTAAAGTTGATATAAAGCCATGGCGGCATAACGGCAATGCATTTAGAAGAATTCCGTAATCTTATATTTAGGTATAAAGTCGATTTTGTTGTATATACACATTTAGCAATAGATATCGAGATGCTTCAACTCATAAGCTTAACATATTTAACTTAATAAACCTTCTTTAACGACCTGAATTTGGCATATAGCCACGGCGGTATTATGGCAGTGCATGTAGAAGAATTCCGTAATCTTGTATTTAGGTATAAAGTCGATTTTCTTTTATATACACATTATGATATCGATATCGCAATGTTTCAAATCATTAGTTTAACATATTTAAGTTTATAAACATATTTTTAGCATACTTAAGTCTACATTTAGAAGAATTCCGTTATCTTTATTTAGGTATAAAGTCGATTTTGTTGTATATACACATTTAGCAATCGATAACGAAATGCTTCAAGTCATTAGTTTAACATATTTAAGTTAATTAACCTTCTTCAACGATCTGAATTTGGCATATAGCCACGGCGCCATTACGGCAGTGCATGTAGAAGAATTCCGTAATCTTTTATTTAGGTATAAAGTCGATTTTCTTTTATATACACAATTAGATATCGATATCGAAATGCTTCAAATCACTAGTTTAACATATTAAGTTAATAAATATTTTTTAGCTTACTGAAGTTTACATAAAGCCATAACGGTATAACGGCAGTGCACTTGGAAGGATTCCGTTATCTTATATTTAGGTATAATTCGATTTTCTTGTATATACACATTTAGCCAGCGATATCGATATGCTTCAAATCATTAGTTTAATATATTTAAGTTAATTAACCTTCTTTAACGTATTCAAGTTTATATAAAGCCATGGCGGCATAACGGCAGTGCATTTAGAAGAATTCCGTAATCTTGTATTTAGGTATAAAGTCGATTTTCGAGTATATACACATTTAGCAAGCGATATCGAAATGCTTCAAATCATTAGTTTAACATATTTAAGTTAATTAACCTTCTTTAACGTATTGAAGTTCATATAAAGCCATGGCGGCATAACGGCAGTGCATTTAGAAGAATTCCGTAATCTTATGTTTAGGTATAAAGTCGATTTTCTTTTATATACACATTTAGATATCGATATCGAAATGTTTCAAATCATTAGTTTAACATATTTAAGTTAATAAACGTTCTTTAACGCACTGAAGTCTACATAAAGCGTTAACGGTGTAACTGCAGTGCATTCAGAAGAATTCCGTAATTTTCTATTTAGGTATAAAGTTGATTTTCTTGTATTTACATATTTAGGAATCGATATCGAAATGCCTCAAATCATAAGATTAACATATTTAAGTTAATTAACCCTCTCTCTCTTACTGAAGTCTACATAAAGCCTTAACGGCATAACGGCAGTGAATTTAGAAGAATTCCGTTATCTTATATTTAGGTATAAATTCTATTTTCTTTTATACACACATTTAGCAATCGATATCGAGATGCTTCAACTCATTAGTTTAACATATTTAAGTTAATTAACCTTCTTTAACGATCTGAATTTGGCATATAGCCAAGGCGGCATTACGGCAGTGCATATAGAAGAATTCCGTTATCTTATATTTAGGCATAACGTCAATTTTCTTGTATTTACACATTTATCAATCGATATCGAAATGCTTCAAATCATTAGTTTAACATTTTAAATTAATAAACATTTTTTAGCTTACTGAAGTTTACATAAAGCCATAACGGTATAACGGCAGTGCACTTGGAAGAATTTCGCTATCTTATATTTAGGTATAATTCGATTTTCTTGTATACACACATTTAGCAAGCGATATTGAAATGCTTTAAATCATTAGTTTAACAATTTAAGTTAGTTAACCTTCTTTATCCTACTGAAGTTTACATAGAGCCATAACGGTATAACGGCAGTGCACTTGGAAGAATTCCGTAATCTTATATTTAGGTATAAAGTCGATTTTGTTGTATATACATATTTAGCAATAGATATCGAGATGCTTCAACTCATAAGCTTAACATATTTAAGTTAATAAACCTTCTTTAACGATCTGAATTTGGCATATAGCCACGGCGGTATTACGGCAGTGCATGTAGAGGAATTCCGTAATCTTTTATTTAGGTATAAAGTCGATTTTCTTTTATATACACATTATGATATCGATATCGAAATGTTTCAAATCATTAGTTTAACATACTTATGTTTATAAACATTTTTTAGCTTACTGAAGTCTACATAAAGCCTAAACGGTATAACGGCAGTTTATTTAGAAGAATTCCGTTATCTTATATTTAGGTATAAAGTCGATTTTGTTGATTATACACATTTAGCAATCAATAACGAAATGCTTCAAGTCATTAGTTTAACATATTTAAGTTAATTAACCTTCTTCAACGATCTGAATTTGGCATATAGCCAAGGCGGCATTACGGCAGTGCATGTAGAAGAATTCCGTAATCTTTTATTTAGGTATAACGTCGATTTTCTTTTATATACACAATTAGATATCGATATCGAAATGCTTCAAATCATTAGTTTAACATATTAAGTTAATAAACATTTTTTAGCTTAATGAAGTTTACATAAAGCCATAACGGTATAATGGCAGTGCATGTAGAAGAATTCCGTTATCTTATATTTAGGTATAAAGTCGATTTTCTTGTATATACACTTTAGCAAGCGATATCGAAATGCTTCAAATCATTAGTTTAATATATTTAAGTTAATTAACCTTCTTTAACGTATTGAAGTTTATATAAAGCCATGGCGGCATAACGGCAGTGCATTTAGAAGAATTCCGTAATCTTGTATTTAGGTATAAAGTTGATTTTCGAATATATACACATTTAGCAAGCAATATCGAAATGCTTCAAATCATTAGTTTAACATATTTAAGTTAATTACCCTTCTGTAACGTATTGAAGTTGATATAAAGCCATGGCGGCATAACGGCAGAGCATTTAGAAGAATTCCGTAATCTTATATTTAGGTATGTAGTCGATTTTCTTGTAAATACACATTTAGCAATCGATATCGAAATGCTTCAAATCATTAGTTTAACATATTTAATTTAATAAACGTTCTTTAACGCACTGAAGTCTACATAAAGCTTTAACGTTGTAACTGCAGTGCATTCAGAAGAATTCCGTAATTTTCTATTTAGGTATAAAGTTGATTTTCTTGTATTTGCATATTTAGGAATCGATATCGAAATGCCTCAAATCATTAGATTAACATATTTAAGTTAATTAACCCTCTCTCTCTTACTGAAGTCTACATAAAGCCTTAACGGCATAACGGCAGTGCATTTAGAAGAATTCCGTTAGCTTATATTTAGGTATAAATTCGATTTTCTTGTATATACACATATAGCAAGCGATATCGAATTGCTTCAAATCATTAGTTTAACATATTTAAGTTAATAAACCTTCTTTAACGTATTGAAGTTGATATAAAGCCATGGCGGCATAACGGCAGTGCATTTAGAAGAATTACGTAATCTTATACTTAGGTATGAAGTCGATTTTCTTGTATATAAACATTTAGCAATCGATATCGAAATGCTTCAACTCATTAGTTCAACATATTTAAGTTAATAAACCTTCTTTATTGAGCTGAAGTTGGCATAAAGCCATGGCGGCATAACGGCAGTGCATGTAGAAGAATTCCGTTATCTTATATTTAGGTATAAAGTCGATTTTGTTGTATATACACATTTAGCAATCGATATCGAAATGCTTCAAATCATTAGTTTAACATATTTAAGTTAATTAACCTTCTTTAACGTAATGAAGATGATATAAAGCCATGGCGGCATAACGACAGTGCATTTAGAAGAATTCCGTAATCTTATATTTAGGTATAAAGTCGATTTTCTTTTATATACACATTTAGATATCGATATCGAAATGCTTCAAATCATTAGTTTAACATATTAAGTTAATAAACATTTTTTAGCTTACGGAAGTCTACATAAAGCCTTAAGGGTATAACGGCAGTGCATTTGGAAGAATCCCGTTATCTTATATTTAGGTATAAATTCGATTTTCTTGTATATACACATTTAGCAATCGATATCGAAATGCTTCAAATCATAAGTTTAACATAATTAAGTTAATTAACCTTCTTTAACGTATTGAAGTTGATATAAAGCCAGGGCGGCATAACGGCAATGCATTAAGAAGAATTCCGACATCTCATATTTAGGTATAAAGTCGATTTTTATGTATATGCACATTAAGCAAGCGATATCGAAATGCTTCAACTCATTAGTTTAACATATTTAAGTTAATAAACCTTCTTTAACAAACTGAAGTTGGCATAAATCCATGGCGGCATAACGGCAGTGCATGTGGAAGAATTCCATTATCTTATATTTAGGTATAAAGTCGATTTTCTTGTATATACACATTTAGCAATCGATATCGAAATGCTTCAAATCATTACTTTAACATAATTAAGTTAATTAACCTTCCTTATCTTACTGAAGTTTACATAAAGCCATAACGGTATAACGGCAGTGCATTTGGAAGAATTCCGTAATCTTATATTTAGGTATAAAGTCGATTTTGTTGTATATGCACATTTAGCAATCGATATCGAGATGCTTCAACTCATTAGTTTAATATATTTAAGTTAATAAACCTTCTTTAACAAACTGAAGTTGGCATAAATCCATGGCGGCATAACGGCAGTGTATGTAGAAGAATTCCATTATCTTATATTTAGGTATAAAGTCGATTTTCATGTATATACACATTTAGCAATCGATATCGAAATGCTTCAAATCATTACTTTAACATATCTAAGTTAATAAACGTTCTTTAACGCACTGAAGTCTACATAAAGCCTTAAGGGTATAAGTGCAGTGCATTCAGAAGAATTCCGTTATCTTATATTTAGGTATAAAGTCGATTTTCATTTATATACACATTTAGCAATCGATAACGAAATGCTTCAACTCATTAGTTTAACATATTTAAGTTAACTAACCTTCTTTATCTTGCTGAAGTTTACATAAAGCCATAACGGTATAACGGCAGTGCATTGGGAAGAATTCCGTAATCTTATATTTAGGTATAAAGTCGATTTTGTTGTATATTCACATTTAGCAATCGATATCGAGATGCTTCAACTCACTAGTTTAACATATTAAGTTAATAAACATTTTTTAGCTTACTGAAGTTTATATAAAGCCTTAACGGTATAACGACAGTGCATTTAGAAGAATTCCGTTATCTTATATTTAGGTATAAATTCGATTTTCTTGTATATACACATTTAGCAAACGAGCAGTGCATTTAGAAGAATTCCGTTATCTTATATTTAGGTATAAATTCGATTTTCTCGTATATACACATTTAGCAAGCGATATCGAAATGCTTCAAATCATTAGTTTAACATATTTAAGTTAATTAACCTTCTTTATCCTACTGAAGTTTGCATAAAGCCATAACGGTATAACGGCAATGCATTTGGAAGAATTCCGTAATCTAATATTTAGGTATAAAGTCGATTTTGTTGTATATACACATTTAGCAATCGATATCGAGATGCTTCGACTCATTAGCTCAACATATTTAAGTTAATAAACCTTCTTTAACGATCTGAATTTGGCATGTAGCCACGGCGGTATTACGGCAGTGCATTTAGAAGAATTCTTTATCTTCTATTTAGGTATAAAGTCGATTTTCTTGTATTTACATATTAAGCAATCGATATCGAAATGCTTAAAATCATTAGTTTAACATATTTAAGCTAATTAACCCTCTCTATCTTACTGAATTCTACATAAAGCCTTAACGGCATAACGGCAGTGCATTTAAAAGAATTCCGTTATCTCATATTTAGGTATAAAGTCGATTTTGTTGTATATACACATTTAGCAAGCGATATCGAAATGCTTCAACTCATTAGTTTAACATATTTAAGTTAATTAACCTTCTTTAACGTATTGAAGTTGATATAAAGCCATGGCGGCATAACGGCAGTGCATGTAGAAGAATTCCGTTATCTTATATTTAGGTATAAAGTCGATTTTCTTGTATATACACATTTAACAGGCGATATCGAAATGCTTCAAATCATTAGTTTATCATATTTAAGTTAATTAACCTTCTTTAACGTATTGAAGTTGATATAAAGCCATGGCGGCATAACGGCAGTGCATTTAGAAGAATTCCGTAATCTTATATTTAGGTATAAAGTCGATTTTGTTGTATATACACATTTAGCAATCGATGTCGAGATGCTTCAACTCATTAGTTTAACATATTTAAGTTAATAAACCTTCTTTAACGAACTGAAGTTGGAATAAAGCCATGGCGGCATCACGGCAGTGCATGTAGAAGAATTCCGTTATCTTATATTTAGGTATAATGTCGATTTTGTTGTATATACACATTTAGCAAGCGATATCGAAATGCTTCAAATCATTAGTTTAACATATTTAAGTTAATAAACCTTCTTTAACGAAATGAAGTTGGCATAAAGCCATGGCGGCATAACGGCAGTGCATTTAGAAGAATTCCGTAATCTTTTATTTAGGTATAAAGTCTTGTATATACACAGTTAGCAAGCGATATCGAAATGCTTCAAATCATTGGTTTAACATATTTAAGTTAATTAACCTTCTTTAACGTATTGAAGTTGGTATAAAGCCATGGCGGCATAACGGCAGTGCATTTAGAAGAATTCCGTAATCTTATATTTAGGTATAAAGTCGATTTTGTTGTATATACACATTTAGCAAGCGATATCGAAATGCTTCAACTCATTAGTTTAACATATTTAAGTTAATTAACCTTCTTTAACGTATTGAAGTTGATATAAAGCCATGGCGGCATAACGGCAGTGCATTTGGAAGAATTCCGTAATCTTATACTTAGGTATGAAGTCGATTTTCTTGTATAAGTTAAGCAGGTTAGGTTTAACTAATGAGTTGTCTCGAAGAACTGTCCTGTTATGCTAACAGCGCAGCCTTAAATACCCTCTCGTCTAATGGTTTTCAGGTGTTGTTGTTATTGTTGCGCGCAGTGATCTTATGTGCTTTATTATACCGTTGCTGGGTTACCTAACTAACCCAAGCGCATGGTGAAGTTGTTGTTAGGCAAGCGATGAACTCGTGCGCCGAATTGGGCTTTTGGCGGGCTGCTTGGCTAGCCTATGCACACGGTAGAGCTGTTGCTGGGCGGCTTAGACTGCATACACATGCGCGAGGTGTTGCTGTTGTTGGGTGGTGATAGAATTACGCGCTATCCTGCGTCGTTGCGATGTTGCTAGGCAAACACATAGGTAAGGTTAATTGCCTGCGCAGTGTTCTTAAGCG
>JAPZAG010000267.1:0-19239 GCA_027475135.1 Bactrocera correcta | reverse complement strand
GCTGCATAACTTAATTGAGCGGGTACAATCTTTTATAAGAGTGTACAACTCCTAGCGTTTGATATCAGTATTATCATTTTCAACACCCGCGTCGTTACTTCTGCTTTCTCCAGACTGGACAAGGAAGTAAAGCAAATGAACGAGGGCAAGACGAAGTCTTTCCTGTCATCAAAAAAACAGTCGTTGCACTCGCGACTAGGCTCCCACGTCACTGCTGACAATCATAACTTTGAAGTTGTAGATAATTTCGTCTATTCTTGAACGAGTATTAACCGCGACCACAATGTCAGCCTCGAAACCCAACGCAGGATAATTCTTGCCAACAGGTGCTACTTCGGACTGAGTGGGCAATTGAGAAGTAAGGTCCTCTCTCTACGAAAAAAACCAAACTCTAGAAGTCATTCATTATTCCCGTTCTGCAACATGTTGCAGCGATGACAACAACTGATGAGTCGGCCTTAGGAATTTTCGAGAGAAAGGTTCTGCGAAAGATTTATGGTCATTTGCGCGTTGGCCACAGCGAATATCGCATTCGATGGAACGATGAGCTGTATGACATATACGACGACATAGTTCAACGAATTAAAAGACAGCGGCTACGCTGGCTAGGTCACGTTATCCGAATGGACGAAAACACTCCAGCTCTGAAAGTATTCGACGCAGTACCCGCCGGGGTACTTTTCAATCTTCTTCTGGAGAAAATTATTCGAGCTGCAGAACTGAATCGAGCAGGTACAATCTTTTATAAGAGTGTACAGCTACTAGCGTATGCCGATGATATTGATATAATTGGCCTCAACACCCGCGCCGTTAGTTCTGCTTTCTCCAGACTTAACAAGGAAGCAACACAAGTGGGTCTGGCATTGAACGAGGGCAAGACGAAATATCTCCTGTCATCAAACAAACAGTCGTCGCACTCGCGACTTGGCTCCCACGTCACTGTTGACAGTCATAACTTTGAAGTTGTAGATAATTTCGTCTATCTTGGAACCAGCTTAAACACCACCAACAATGTCAGCCTGGAAATCCAACGCAGGATTACTCTTGCCAACAGGTGCTACTTCGGACTGAGTAGGCAATTGAAAAGTAAAGTCCTCTCTCGACGAACAAAAACCAAACTCTATAAGTCGCTCATAATTCCCGTCCTGCTATACGGTGCAGAGGCCTGGACGATGACAACAACCGATGAGTCGAACTTAAGAGTTTTCGAGAGAAAGTTTCTGCGAAAGATTTATGGTCCTTTGCGCGTTGGCCACGGCGAATATCGCATTCGATGGAATGATGAGCTGTACGAGATATACGACGACATTCCACTTCGTTGGAAGGACCAAGTGGAGAAGGACCTGGCTTCGCTTGGAATATCCAATTGGCACCACGTAGCGAAAAGAAGAAACGACTGTCGCGTTGTTGTTAACTCGGCTATAATCGAGTAAGTGGTGCTTACGCCAATTAAGAAAAAGAAGAAGACCGGAGACCATCGACAGTATTAAGCAAAAATAATTGATAGACATAGAGAATCATAACAAAACGCAAAATAAAATAAAAGTTTACTCGGCAGGACAAGAAATATTTGTGAAACGAAACACTAGGTTAGGACCGAAACTGACCTCAAGATACCAAAAAGAAATCGTGAAAGAAGACAAAAACATAAATATACTCACTAGGTAAGGAAGCATAGTTCATATAAGCAATATACGAAATGATAGATTTTATATCGAAAATATCTTAAAATACTCTTATTATTTTATTTTGCACAATAAGACTACATTTAGACATTGTAAAAATTTCAAACCTTGAAGAATCTAAATAATTTTCGAAATATTAAATTAAAACCAGTAGTTTAAAACAATGAAATGAAATCGAAATATTTTATGTTAAACAAGAAAGCCTGCAATTTGTAAACCCGTTAATAATATTAAGTTATTTAATAAGAATGAAACTGTTAATTTAAGCAAAGTATTATAGTTTTCTTTGACTGGTGATGTAAGGATCTAAGTTCAAAAGTAATATGTTAAGCAAGTCCTGATTTGTAGCGACTACATCTAAACGTTCTTATTGCTTGACTCAGCAGATTGTTCTGAGAGCTCTTCAATTGAGACTGGTGCCTATTGATAACATCGGGAGCGTGGGGAAGAAATACCAGAGTATTTTGAAGTTAATTTCCTTAACAAATTATTGTCTTCCAAATTATTATTTTAAATTTTCTGCTTATATAATGATAATGAAAGGACTCATTGCGTTCATTAATTACATTCGTGAGGCAGTGTGGTCCAATAATTTTTTTATCTCAACTTCAACATCAGATTCTGAGAATTTTATTTGCTCAGGATAACTGATTTTCCTTAGAATGTTATTGTGCAGGATAAAAATTAATATCAAGCTTTTTGTTAACGAAGCTTCTAATAAGAGATACTGATGCTTTATTAAATTTTCTTCGGTGATAAGAAATTTTTTATCCATAAAATTTGTATATAGGCATTAAAGTTTACACCGATATGATGCGCCTGGAAAAAAGTACGCATAAAAAAAAACATTTGATAAAAGTGAGAAAATGACGAAAGGAAAACCAAAGCTCAAGTATATATGACGAAAAATAACATAAAAAATAATAAAATCTAAAGGTAAATACATGCACATAAATAAAAAAAAATAAGAAAAAAAATAATACACAAAAAATTGCATGCCTGGTAGAATAACATGAATAACAAAGAGAGGTGCAAAAGGTTGCAGCTGTAATCAAAAGCTTAAAAAAGACTTAGAAAACATTAAGTAATATAAGCAAACTTGACGCATTTGAGAGCGAGACAGGGATCACAGCTTTTTCTATATCTGAGATCGATGTATAAAAGAACATAACCTTAAAGGACACTTATAAAACAATAGTTTTAAAAAAATATAACGACATAGCTATACTAATTATATAAAATCGCTTATATGGAAAATGTTTGTAACGGCTAATATCCTAAAGTTCTGAAGCGATTTTTATAAATTTTTTTTTAAAATAAAGCATTTGCTCTAGGCTCGCGAGGTGGGTTTTTCATGTGTGTCTGCGAAATACTTGCTGGTTTCTTCTAACTTTATTGTATTTATGATCGTATTCTGCAAAGGGTAGAGTAAAATTGAAAATTTATTGCTGAACATTTTAACGACCCAGTTATTTTGGGGAATACAAACCACTGATCTCAATACACTTACACTCGCGCGAGTGTTTAAAATGAAAAAAAGAGTTGTATATTTAAATGGTACAATCTATTTAATATTATCTATTGTTTGCAGTACAATGTTTTGCTTAATAATGTATCGTGTTGAATCGAAAAGGGATGTGTTGAACCGCTGTCGGCGCGGGTGGAACGAAGACGATCGAAAGCGAGTGGGAATTCCGCGGCGCAGGATAGAAGAGACAGTATGAAAACGATTGTTAACGTGCGGCCTGTGTTGATCGACGTGTTTAGAACGAAATTGAGCCTGCTTTCTCCTTGTCCATCCGTTTTGATGAGTGAGTGTATAGGTATGGTGAGTTGTGTTTGTGTCTTCAGCTGTGGTGAATTAAGCTATCTTATTAGTGTGCACCAGTTTTTTCGGGTAAAGGGGTGGATGCTTAACTCATTTAAACATCTTGGGCCCCCTAGGCGAATATTTTGCCTAGTTTTATATATATAATCTGAGACATGTAATTGGGCTTACTGCTGGTGAAGTAGCCGAGTCCGCAGAATATTAGCTGTAAGAACCGATTTTGGTTTTAATAGAAAATTGTGTTTTATGTAAGTTGAGGTAGTAATTTCCTTTTGCGTGTTTTGACGACTTATTATTATAGTAAATTTGTAAAATTGTTTGATTTTATTTATTTTACTAGCGGTTATTTACACTTTATTATTTTATCGTTTTGGTATACCGGTTGCTTCGTATTTGCCTTTCCTATATTATCGGCAATTGTTTGCATTTAATTTATTCTTGGCTTATCAAGGATAGTAACTCCACGTCTGGCTCAGATGTGGCCAGAATGGGTACTCCTTAGCCATGGAGTTAGGACTGTGACAATAAAGGAATCTTGCGAGAGAGTGGCCGGTAATTGCGAACGGCTTCATTAAAATTATAATTTTTTATTTGGGATGTTCATGCTTTACAACAGATTTCTCACCAACAACCTTAATTTTTTTCTCTATTTTACAATTTAGGCCTCTGTGGGGCAATATTGTATGAAGAGTGGCCTTTTTTTGTGTTTTTACTTTTGGAGACACTTTTGTTATATTTTTTGCTTAGTAGCCCGCCACCGCTCTAGGATTTGTTCAGAATTGGTTTTTTCTTTCCATTATTGGCGCAAGCCATCCTGCGGGGCCGAAAAGTAGTATATGCTTTTAACATAGGAGGAAGTTTTCCTATACATCAAAATTTCCTTAATTGTGAATTAAGGTTTGCATTATCCTCAACTTGAGTTGGTATGTTGGTAACTAACGGGTGATTTTTTTGAGGTTAGGATTTTCATGCAGTAGTATTTGACAGATCACGTGGGATGTCAGACATGGTGTCAAAGAGAAAGATGCTCAGTATGCTTTGACATTTCATCATGAATAGACTTACTAACGAGCAACGCTTGCAAATCATTGAATTTTATTACCAAAATCAGTGTTCGGTTCGAAATGTGTTTCGCGTCCGTGTCCGATGAGCGATGAGGCTCATTTCTGGTTGAATGGCTACGTAAATAAGCAAAATTGCCGCATTTGGGGTGAAGAGCAACCAGAAGCCGTTCAAGAACTGCCCATGCATCCCGAAAAATGCACTGTTTGGTGTGGTTTGTACGCTGGTGGAATCATTGGACCGTATTTTTTCAAAGATGCTGTTGGACGCAACGTTACGGTGAATGGCGATCGCTATCGTTCGATGCTAACAAACTTTTTGTTGCCAAAAATGGAAGAACTGAACTTGGTTGACATGTGGTTTCAACAAGATGGCGCTACATGCCACACAGCTCGCGATTCTATGGCCATTTTGAGGGAAAACTTCGGACAACAATTCATCTCAAGAAATGGACCCGTAAGTTGGCCACCAAGATCATGCGATTTAACGCCTTTAGACTATTTTTTGTGGGGCTACGTCAAGTCTAAAGTCTACAGAAATAAGCCAGCAACTATTCCAGCTTTGGAAGACAACATTTCCGAAGAAATTCGGGCTATTCCGGCCGAAATGCTCGAAAAAGTTGCCCAAAATTGGACTTTCCGAATGGACCACCTAAGACGCAGCCGCGGTCAACATTTAAATGAAATTATCTTCAAAAAGTAAATGTCATGAACCAATCTAACGTTTCAAATAAAGAACCGATGAGATTTTGCAAATTTTATGCGTTTTTTTTTTTAAAAAAGTTATCAAGCTCTTAAAAAATCACCCGTTAGTTCTGTAACTAGTCCACTTTGTGTTTGGTTGTGCATTGTTGGAACTTTTTTTGCCTTTGAGCAATATGGTGTCTCTTGGCAATTTTTCGAATTTTGGTTTTCGGGATTTGCTTTTGCAATTAAACCCGTGGTTCTTGATTTATAAGCGCTTTTATAGGGTGAGATGGGGTATATGCTGTAATGAAGCATTGTATGATGTCTTTTATAGCAATATAAGCAGTTAAATTTGCTTTTGCAATTTTTAAGATTATGTGTGTGGGACAAGCAGTTTGTACAGAGTCTTTTTGATCTGACAAAGTTGTTCCTTTCGTTAATGTTTAATTTTTTAAACTTCTCGCGAGTTTTAAGCTGGTGCCCTTTTGTGCATAGTTCGCATGACGTATGTTTTCTTTGTTCGGATGTGAACGATTGCGCTTTGTAAGTGTTTCTGTTTATATTGTTATTGCTTCTAGCTTGGGGTCTATTGAAGCTTCTATTTTCGTCTTGTTTAATGTTTATAGTTTTGATTATTTTTTCTTCTAACCTTTCCGCAATTTCATATTGGGTGGTGAGAAAATCTTTCATTTTTTGCCACGTTGGGCACTTTTTCTGTGATGAGAGCGATTGCTCCCATAGAAGTAACGACTTTTCTGGTAATGCGGCGGTGCAAATGTTTACCAGAATTGGGTCCCAGCTGTGTGTGGGAATATTTAGTGTCGATAGAATCGACAAACAATTTGAAACAGTGGATTCTAGTTTGATGAATTCTACACTTGTTCCCTTTTTAATTTTTGGCAAGTTCATTAGTGTCGTTACTTGTTTATCGACCAGTATTCTTTCATTTTCAAATCTAGCTTTTAGAGCTTCCCAAGCCAAATTGAAATTGTCGTCATTTAATGCGAACTGTTTAACTATTTCGCCTGCTTGACCTTTTGTTTTGTATCGGAGGTGATACAGTTTTTGTGCCTTTGATAGTTGTGGATGGTTGATGTAAACGGCTGTGAACATGTCCCGGAAGGACGGCCATTCTTCATAACCTCCGTAAAACGTTTCTGTATCACATGCAGGCACCTCGAGTTGGATGCCTGAACTTGCCTCTTGATTGTTCATTTGTGGCAGCTCTACTCTACTGTGGGGAGTAGGTGCAATTGCTTTAATGAGCTTTAATTGATCGGAGATCATAGCTTTTGTTTCTTCATATTGGTCTAAGCAGTTTTCATAAATATCGTAAGCTGATGATTTGAAATTGTGTATCTGAATCGCTAGAATCTAGAATGGCGTCATAAGGCGCTTGGAGGCGAGTCCAAAAGTTTTCAAGATTTTGAATTTTGATTTCTAATAACGATTCAGAGTTTTCATGAATCGGCGAAGAGGCAAATCTAGTGCAGTATCTTGTTAAACTGTCACTTTCTGAAATAAATGTAGCAACCTGTTTGGATCGTGTAGCTCCAGGTGTAGTATGATTTTTGTTATTGTTCATTATTTTGGTTGTATGTAGAAATTTTTTTTTTTTTTTTTAAATAAATGGTTTCTCAGTGTGAACTGAATACTTTTTTAAGTATATATACGTTTTTTTTTTGTAAAAGACGGGTTATTTTCTGTTTTTTTTTTTTAATTTTATTTTTATTTTATATGCTTTGCTTTGAAACCACAATATTAATTTTAGGTATTTTCTATATAGGTATATAGGCACACCCTAATGATTGGCTTGCATGTACTTGTTTTTGTGCAATTGAGAGCTCGTCGAAGAGATCAATATGCTTTGTACATGCACGAATTGTTTGTGCTAATGATTTTATGCTTTGGTTTTTGTTCTTTAGCAATTGAGCGCTCGTTACAGAGATCAATTCGCTATTTGTTCGTAATTATGCACGAAATGTTTGTGCTAATACATATATGCATGTCTGTTTAATTTCTGTGCTTTTTTTTGTGCAATCCTGCTTGTTTTTGTTTAACAAAGAACAAGAGGTATTGCGAACCACCGTGTGCTTTGAATAAACATATGTATGGGGTTATGTATAGGAATGTACGGACAATTGTAAATGCACCAATAATATATTTATGTGTATACAGTGTTCAAAAATTTAAATAATAATTTAAATGAAATTACAGGCAGATTCTATGCTGTATGATTATATGTACAAATATATTTATAATAAGGCAAGTAAATATTTAAATTGTTTTTTTGTTTGTTAATAAGTGTGTTTAAATACACGAAGCTTAGTAGGCATGGAATAATTAGGTATTGTATTCATGTGTGTTTTATATGTTTATTAAAGGACTTGATACGCTCACTTGGTATTCCTTTTGTATGTAAAGTGCGCTTATTATTTTGACCATATGTATATGTATTTATGTCTCTCCCGCCAATTTTGTTCCTCCGCTTCTTCCAGTTAATTGGACCTGTTGTGTTTGTTGTTTTGTTTATTTTATGTTGTTTTAGATTCGCGCGCGTTTAATTTGTTGGTATGTATGTATATTTTACAGCTGAGTTTCGCACCCAGTGTTTTTTGTATTTATGTATTTTTAGTTTCGCGATTTCATACCCGGCTTATGTGTTGTTTTTAGTGTAATGTTTTTAGTTAAATTGGGAAGTTTGTCCATATTTTTGATATATGTATGTACATATGTGTATGTGTATAGAGAAATGCACTATTGTTCTGCTTGTTTATTTTGGTTTCTTTTTTGTTGTGACACTGCACTGCTCTGGTTTTTGTTTTTTGTACTTTAGTGCACTCTTTTCGGTGATCTCAAATTTCGTACAAATTTATGTTTGTTATTTGGTTTTTGTGTTGTTCACGTCACCTTTTGTAATTTTTGTATTACATATACATAAATCTATTTTTATTTGTTTTCTTTTTTAAGTTTCCTTTTTTTTGTTTTCTAATCACCACACTTTTTGTACCATTTGGTGTAAATCTGTATATTTGCATACATATGTACTTCTTTTTGGTGTCACTGCACTTTGTTTTTTTTTTTTTCACTGCACAGTTTTTTCTTCTTGTTTTATTAATCCATAGTGCCTCTCACTATGGCTCGAATCAATTATTTTAAGCTTTCGGTGACCTTTTCATGTACATACATATACATATACATATGTGTATATAAAAATTTTATATATATGTTTTTTTTTTTTATTATTATTTTCCGTAGTGCCTTTCTTTTAGGCTCGAAGGACCATGAACATTTTAACGACCCAGTTATTTTGGGGAATACAAACCACTGATCTCAATACACTTACACTCGCGCGAGTGTTTAAAATGAAAAAAAGAGTTGTATATTTAAAGGGTACAATCTATTTAATATTATCTTTTGTTTGCAGTACAATGTTTTGCTTAATAATGTATCGTGTTGAATCGAAAAGGGATGTGTTGAACCGCTGTCGGCGCGGGTGGAACGAAGACGATCGAAAGCGAGTGGGAATTCCGCGGCGCAGGATAGAAGAGACAGTATGAAAACGATTGTTAACGTGCGGCCTGTGTTGATCGACGTGTTTAGAACGAAATTGAGCCTGCTTTCTCCTTGTCCATCCGTTTTGATGAGTGAGTGTATAGGTATGGTGAGTTGTGTTTGTGTCTTCAGCTGTGGTGAATTAAGCTATCTTATTAGTGTGCACCAGTTTTTTCGGGTAAAGGGGTGGATGCTTAACTCATTTAAACATCTTGGGCCCCCTAGGCGAATATTTTGCCTAGTTTTATATATATAATCTGAGACATGTAATTGGGCTTACTGCTGGTGAAGTAGCCGAGTCCGCAGAATATTAGCTGTAAGAACCGATTTTGGTTTTAATAGAAAATTGTGTTTTATGTAAGTTGAGGTAGTAATTTCCTTTTGCGTGTTTTGACGACTTATTATTATAGTAAATTTGTAAAATTGTTTGATTTTATTTATTTTACTAGCGGTTATTTACACTTTATTATTTTATCGTTTTGGTATACCGGTTGCTTCGTATTTGCCTTTCCTATATTATCGGCAATTGTTTGCATTTAATTTATTCTTGGCTTATCAAGGATAGTAACTCCACGTCTGGCTCAGATGTGGCCAGAATGGGTACTCCTTAGCCATGGAGTTAGGACTGTGACAATAAAGGAATCTTGCGAGAGAGTGGCCGGTAATTGCGAACGGCTTCATTAAAATTATAATTTTTTATTTGGGATGTTCATGCTTTACAACAGATTTCTCACCAACAACCTTAATTTTTTTCTCTATTTTACAATTTAGGCCTCTGTGGGGCAATATTGTATGAAGAGTGGCCTTTTTTTTGTGTTTTTACTTTTGGAGACACTTTTGTTATATTTTTTGCTTAGTAGCCCGCCACCGCTCTAGGATTTGTTCAGAATTGGTTTTTTCTTTCCATTATTGGCGCAAGCCATCCTGCGGGGCCGAAAAGTAGTATATGCTTTTAACATAGGAGGAAGTTTTCCTATACATCGAAATTTCCTTAATTGTGAATTAAGGTTTGCATTATCCTCAACTTGAGTTGGTATGTTGGTAACTAGTTCTGTAACTAGTCCACTTTGTGTTTGGTTGTGCATTGTTGGAACTTTTTTTGCCTTTGAGCAATATGGTGTCTCTTGGCAATTTTTCGAATTTTGGTTTTCGGGATTTGCTTTTGCAATTAAACCCGTGGTTCTTGATTTATAAGCGCTTTTATAGGGTGAGATGGGGTATATGCTGTAATGAAGCATTGTATGATGTCTTTTATAGCAATATAAGCAGTTAAATTTGCTTTTGCAATTTTTAAGATTATGTGTGTGGGACAAGCAGTTTGTACAGAGTCTTTTTGATCTGACAAAGTTGTTCCTTTCGTTAATGTTTAATTTTTTAAACTTCTCGCAAGTTTTAAGCTGGTGCCCTTTTGTGCATAGTTCGCATGACGTATGTTTTCTTTGTTCGGATGTGAACGATTGCGCTTTGTAAGTGTTTCTGTTTATATTGTTATTGCTTCTAGCTTGGGGTCTATTGAAGCTTCTATTTTCGTCTTGTTTAATGTTTATAGTTTTGATTATTTTTTCTTCTAACCTTTCCGCAATTTCATATTGGGTGGTGAGAAAATCTTTCATTTTTTGCCACGTTGGGCACTTTTTCTGTGATGAGAGCGATTGCTCCCATAGAAGTAACGACTTTTCTGGTAATGCGGCGGTGCAAATGTTTACCAGAATTGGGTCCCAGCTGTGTGTGGGAATATTTAGTGTCGATAGAATCGACAAACAATTTGAAACAGTGGATTCTAGTTTGATGAATTCTACACTTGTTCCCTTTTTAATTTTTGGCAAGTTCATTAGTGTCGTTACTTGTTTATCGACCAGTATTCTTTCATTTTCAAATCTAGCTTTTAGAGCTTCCCAAGCCAAATTGAAATTGTCGTCATTTAATGCGAACTGTTTAACTATTTCGCCTGCTTGACCTTTTGTTTTGTATCGGAGGTGAAACAGTTTTTGTGCCTTTGATAGTTATGGATGGTTGATGTAAACGGCTGTGAACATGTCCCGGAAGGACGGCCATTCTTCATAACCTCCGTAAAACGTTTCTGTATCACATGCAGGCACCTCGAGTTGGATGCCTGAACTTGCCTCTTGATTGTTCATTTGTGGCAGCTCTACTCTACTGTGGGGAGTAGGTGCAATTGCTTTAATGAGCTTTAATTGATCGGAGATCATAGCTTTTGTTTCTTCATATTGGTCTAAGCAGTTTTCATAAATATCGTAAGCTGATGATTTGAAATTGTGTGTATCTGAATCGCTAGAATCTAGAATGGCGTCATAAGCCGCTTGGAGGCGAGTCCAAAAGTTTTCAAGATTTTGAATTTTGATTTCTAATAACGATTCAGAGTTTTCATGAATCGGCGAAGAGGCAAATCTAGTGCAGTATCTTGTTAAACTGTCACTTTCTGAAATAAATGTAGCAACCTGTTTGGATCGTGTAGCTCCAGGTGTAGTATGATTTTTGTTATTGTTCATTATTTTGGTTGTATGTAGAATTTTTTGTTTTTTTAAATAAATGGTTTCTCAGTGTGAACTGAATACTTTTTTAAGTATATATACGTTTTTTTTTTTTTGTAAAAGACGGGTTATTTTCTGTTTTTTTTTTTTAATTTTGTTTTTATTTTATATGCTTTGCTTTGAAATCACAATATTAATTTTAGGTATTTTCTATATAGGTATATAGGCACACCCTAATGATTGGCTTGCATGTACTTGTTTTTGCGCAATTGAAAGCTCGTCGAAGAGATCAATATGCTTTGTACATGCACGAATTGTTTGTGCTAATGATTTTATGCTTTGGTTTTTGTTCTTTAGCAATTGAGCGCTCGTTACAGAGATCAATTCGCTATTTGTTCGTAAGTATGCACGAAATGTTTGTGCTAATACATATATGCATGTCTGTTTAATTTCTGTGCTTTTTTTGTGCAATCCTGCTTGTTTTTGTTTAACAAAGAACAAGAGGTATTGCGAACCACCGTGTGCTTTGAATAAACATATGTATGGGGTTATGTATAGGAATGTACGGACAATTGTAAATGCACCAATAATATATTTATGTGTATACAGTGTTCAAAAATTTAAATAATAATTTAAATGAAATTACAGGCAGATTCTATGCTGTATGATTATATGTACAAATATATTTATAATAAGGCAAGTAAATATTTAAATTGTTTTTTTGTTTGTTAATAAGTGTGTTTAAATACACGAAGCTTAGTAGGCATGGAATAATTAGGTATTGTATTCATGTGTGTTTTATATGTTTATTAAAGGACTTGATACGCTCACTTGGTATTCCTTTTGTATGTAAAGTGCGCTTATTATTTTGACCATATGTATATGTATTTATGTCTCTCCCGCCAATTTTGTTCCTCCGCTTCTTCCAGTTAATTGGACCTGTTGTGTTTGTTGTTTTGTTTATTTTATGTTGTTTTAGATTCGCGCGCGTTTAATTTGTTGGTATGTATGTATATTTTACAGCTGAGTTTCGCACCCAGTGTTTTTTGTATTTATGTATTTTTAGTTTCGCGATTTCATACCCGGCTTATGTGTTGTTTTTAGTGTAATGTTTTTAGTTAAATTGGGAAGTTTGTCCATATTTTTGATATATGTATGTACATATGTGTATGTGTATAGAGAAATGCACTATTGTTCTGCTTGTTTATTTTGGTTTCTTTTTTGTTGTGACACTGCACTGCTCTGGTTTTTGTTTTTTGTACTTTAGTGCACTCTTTTCGGTGATCTCAAATTTCGTACAAATTTATGTTTGTTATTTGGTTTTTGTGTTGTTCACGTCACCTTTTGTAATTTTTGTATTACATATACATAAATCTATTTTTATTTGTTTTCTTTTTTAAGTTTCCTTTTTTTTGTTTTCTAATCACCACACTTTTTGTACAATATTTGGTGTAAATCTGTATATTTGCATACATATGTACTTCTTTTTGGTGTCACTGCACTTTGTTTTTTTTTTTTTCACTGCACAGTTTTTTCTTCTTGTTTTATTAATCCATAGTGCCTCTCACTATGGCTCGAATCAATTATTTTAAGCTTTCGGTGACCTTTTCATGTACATACATATACATATACATATGTGTATATAAAAATTTTATATATATGTTTTTTTTTTTATTATTATTTTCCGTAGTGCCTTTCTTTTAGGCTCGAAGGACCATGAACATTTTAACGACCCAGTTATTTTGGGGAATACAAACCACTGATCTCAATACACTTACACTCGCGCGAGTGTTTAAAATGAAAAAAAGAGTTGTATATTTAAAGGGTACAATCTATTTAATATTATCTTTTGTTTGCAGTACAATGTTTTGCTTAATAATGTATCGTGTTGAATCGAAAAGGGATGTGTTGAACCGCTGTCGGCGCGGGTGGAACGAAGACGATCGAAAGCGAGTGGGAATTCCGCGGCGCAGGATAGAAGAGACAGTATGAAAACGATTGTTAACGTGCGGCCTGTGTTGATCGACGTGTTTAGAACGAAATTGAGCCTGCTTTCTCCTTGTCCATCCGTTTTGATGAGTGAGTGTATAGGTATGGTGAGTTGTGTTTGTGTCTTCAGCTGTGGTGAATTAAGCTATCTTATTAGTGTGCACCAGTTTTTTCGGGTAAAGGGGTGGATGCTTAACTCATTTAAACATCTTGGGCCCCCTAGGCGAATATTTTGCCTAGTTTTATATATATAATCTGAGACATGTAATTGGGCTTACTGCTGGTGAAGTAGCCGAGTCCGCAGAATATTAGCTGTAAGAACCGATTTTGGTTTTAATAGAAAATTGTGTTTTATGTAAGTTGAGGTAGTAATTTCCTTTTGCGTGTTTTGACGACTTATTATTATAGTAAATTTGTAAAATTGTTTGATTTTATTTATTTTACTAGCGGTTATTTACACTTTATTATTTTATCGTTTTGGTATACCGGTTGCTTCGTATTTGCCTTTCCTATATTATCGGCAATTGTTTGCATTTAATTTATTCTTGGCTTATCAAGGATAGTAACTCCACGTCTGGCTCAGATGTGGCCAGAATGGGTACTCCTTAGCCATGGAGTTAGGACTGTGACAATAAAGGAATCTTGCGAGAGTGGCCGGTAATTGCGAACGGCTTCATTAAAATTATAATTTTTTATTTGGGATGTTCATGCTTTACAACAGATTTCTCACCAACAACCTTAATTTTTTTCTCTATTTTACAATTTAGGCCTCTGTGGGGCAATATTGTATGAAGAGTGGCCTTTTTTTTGTGTTTTTACTTTTGGAGACACTTTTGTTATATTTTTTGCTTAGTAGCCCGCCACCGCTCTAGGATTTGTTCAGAATTGGTTTTTTCTTTCCATTATTGGCGCAAGCCATCCTGCGGGGCCGAAAAGTAGTATATGCTTTTAACATAGGAGGAAGTTTTCCTATACATCGAAATTTCCTTAATTGTGAATTAAGGTTTGCATTATCCTCAACTTGAGTTGGTATGTTGGTAACTAGTTCTGTAACTAGTCCACTTTGTGTTTGGTTGTGCATTGTTGGAACTTTTTTTGCCTTTGAGCAATATGGTGTCTCTTGGCAATTTTTCGAATTTTGGTTTTCGGGATTTGCTTTTGCAATTAAACCCGTGGTTCTTGATTTATAAGCGCTTTTATAGGGTGAGATGGGGTATATGCTGTAATGAAGCATTGTATGATGTCTTTTATAGCAATATAAGCAGTTAAATTTGCTTTTGCAATTTTTAAGATTATGTGTGTGGGACAAGCAGTTTGTACAGAGTCTTTTTGATCTGACAAAGTTGTTCCTTTCGTTAATGTTTAATTTTTTAAACTTCTCGCAAGTTTTAAGCTGGTGCCCTTTTGTGCATAGTTCGCATGACGTATGTTTTCTTTGTTCGGATGTGAACGATTGCGCTTTGTAAGTGTTTCTGTTTATATTGTTATTGCTTCTAGCTTGGGGTCTATTGAAGCTTCTATTTTCGTCTTGTTTAATGTTTATAGTTTTGATTATTTTTTCTTCTAACCTTTCCGCAATTTCATATTGGGTGGTGAGAAAATCTTTCATTTTTTGCCACGTTGGGCACTTTTTCTGTGATGAGAGCGATTGCTCCCATAGAAGTAACGACTTTTCTGGTAATGCGGCGGTGCAAATGTTTACCAGAATTGGGTCCCAGCTGTGTGTGGGAATATTTAGTGTCGATAGAATCGACAAACAATTTGAAACAGTGGATTCTAGTTTGATGAATTCTACACTTGTTCCCTTTTTAATTTTTGGCAAGTTCATTAGTGTCGTTACTTGTTTATCGACCAGTATTCTTTCATTTTCAAATCTAGCTTTTAGAGCTTCCCAAGCCAAATTGAAATTGTCGTCATTTAATGCGAACTGTTTAACTATTTCGCCTGCTTGACCTTTTGTTTTGTATCGGAGGTGAAACAGTTTTTGTGCCTTTGATAGTTATGGATGGTTGATGTAAACGGCTGTGAACATGTCCCGGAAGGACGGCCATTCTTCATAACCTCCGTAAAACGTTTCTGTATCACATGCAGGCACCTCGAGTTGGATGCCTGAACTTGCCTCTTGATTGTTCATTTGTGGCAGCTCTACTCTACTGTGGGGAGTAGGTGCAATTGCTTTAATGAGCTTTAATTGATCGGAGATCATAGCTTTTGTTTCTTCATATTGGTCTAAGCAGTTTTCATAAATATCGTAAGCTGATGATTTGAAATTGTGTGTATCTGAATCGCTAGAATCTAGAATGGCGTCATAAGCCGCTTGGAGGCGAGTCCAAAAGTTTTCAAGATTTTGAATTTTGATTTCTAATAACGATTCAGAGTTTTCATGAATCGGCGAAGAGGCAAATCTAGTGCAGTATCTTGTTAAACTGTCACTTTCTGAAATAAATGTAGCAACCTGTTTGGATCGTGTAGCTCCAGGTGTAGTATGATTTTTGTTATTGTTCATTATTTTGGTTGTATGTAGAATTTTTTGTTTTTTTAAATAAATGGTTTCTCAGTGTGAACTGAATACTTTTTTAAGTATATATACGTTTTTTTTTTTTGTAAAAGACGGGTTATTTTCTGTTTTTTTTTTTTAATTTTGTTTTTATTTTATATGCTTTGCTTTGAAACCACAATATTAATTTTAGGTATTTTCTATATAGGTATATAGGCACACCCTAATGATTGGCTTGCATGTACTTGTTTTTGCGCAATTGAAAGCTCGTCGAAGAGATCAATATGCTTTGTACATGCACGAATTGTTTGTGCTAATGATTTTATGCTTTGGTTTTTGTTCTTTAGCAATTGAGCGCTCGTTACAGAGATCAATTCGCTATTTGTTCGTAAGTATGCACGAAATGTTTGTGCTAATACATATATGCATGTCTGTTTAATTTCTGTGCTTTTTTTGTGCAATCCTGCTTGTTTTTGTTTAACAAAGAACAAGAGGTATTGCGAACCACCGTGTGCTTTGAATAAACATATGTATGGGGTTATGTATAGGAATGTACGGACAATTGTAAATGCACCAATAATATATTTATGTGTATACAGTGTTCAAAAATTTAAATAATAATTTAAATGAAATTACAGGCAGATTCTATGCTGTATGATTATATGTACAAATATATTTACAATAAGGCAAGTAAATATTTGAATTGTTTTTTTGTTTGTTAATAAGTGTGTTTAAATACACGAAGCTTAGTAGGCATGGAATAATTAGGTATTGTATTCATGTGTGTTTTATATGTTTATTAAAGGACTTGATACGCTCACTTGGTATTCCTTTTGTATGTAAAGTGCGCTTATTATTTTGACCATATGTATATGTATTTATGTCTCTCCCGCCAATTTTGTTCCTCCGCTTCTTCCAGTTGATTGGACCTGTTGTGTTTGTTGTTTTGTTTATTTTATGTTGTTTTAGATTCGCGCGCGTTTAATTTGTTGGTATGTATGTATATTTTACAGCTGACTTTCGCACCCAGTGTTTTTTGTATTTATGTATTTTTAGTTTCGCGATTTCATACCCGGCTTATGTGTTGTTTTTAGTGTAATGTTTTTAGTTAAATTGGGAAGTTTGTCCATATTTTTGATATATGTATGTACATATGTGTATGTGTATAGAGAAATGCACTATTGTTCTGCTTGTTTATTTTGGTTTCTTTTTTGTTGTGACACTGCACTGCTCTGGTTTTTGTTTTTTGTACTTTAGTGCACTCTTTTCGGTGATCTCAAATTTCGTACAAATTTATGTTTGTTATTTGGTTTTTGTGTTGTTCACGTCACCTTTTGTAATTTTTGTATTACATATACATAAATCTATTTTTATTTGTTTTCTTTTTTAAGTTTCCTTTTTTTTGTTTTCTAATCACCACACTTTTTGTACCATTTGGTGTAAATCTGTATATTTGCATACATATGTACTTCTTTTTGGTGTCACTGCACTTTGTTTTTTTTTTTTTCACTGCACAGTTTTTTCTTCTTGTTTTATTAATCCATAGTGCCTCTCACTATGGCTCGAATCAATTATTTTAAGCTTTCGGTGACCTTTTCATGTACATACATATACATATACATATGTGTATATAAAAATTTTATATATATGTTTTTTTTTTTTTATTATTATTTTCCGTAGTGCCTTTCTTTTAGGCTCGAAGGACCATGAACATTTTAACGACCCAGTTATTTTGGGGAATACAAACCACTGATCTCAATACACTTACACTCGCGCGAGTGTTTAAAATGAAAAAAAGAGTTGTATATTTAAAGGGTACAATCTATTTAATATTATCTTTTGTTTGCAGTACAATGTTTTGCTTAATAATGTATCGTGTTGAATCGAAAAGGGATGTGTTGAACCGCTGTCGGCGCGGGTGGAACGAAGACGATCGAAAGCGAGTGGGAATTCCGCGGCGCAGGATAGAAGAGACATTATGAAAACGATTGTTAACGTGCGGCCTGTGTTGATCGACGTGTTTAGAACGAAATTGAGCCTGCTTTCTCCTTGTCCATCCGTTTTGATGAGTGAGTGTATAGGTATGGTGAGTTGTGTTTGTGTCTTCAGCTGTGGTGAATTAAGCTATCTTATTAGTGTGCACCAGTTTTTTCGGGTAAAGGGGTGGATGCTTAACTCATTTAAACAATTGTCTTTAAATCAAAAGGTAAAGATTAGATTTAAGCGAAACTAATTTGGTTAATAATAAATATATGGTTTTTACAATAAAAGCTTTCAGAGATGCCAAAAGCAAAATCTCAATTATTTAGATCTTCATCAAATAGACGGCAAATTCAGCTAAGACGAAATGAGACGGTCGATGAGAGTGCAAATCGCGTAGAGAATGTAAGGTTGCGAATGATGCAGAATAGACAAGGGGCGATTGCTTTCAAATCAGCGTTTAACTATAAACCGGATTGTAATTATTTGGACCATTCCCTTTTATTTTTGTAAGGCTAAAAAGTGGTTGAAAGAGGCACCAGGTATGTGTTGTAGCAAGGGCCATGTAAAACTATTAGATATAGGTGAGCCTCCGCAGCCAATCAAAGCGCTGCTTACAGGCGAGCATCAGGCGTCCAGTCACTTTAAAAAAAATATAAGAAAATACAATGGTTGTTTCGCTATGACTTCGTTTGGTGGTAATGAAGTTAGGGAGGGTAATTTCATGCCAACGTTTAAAATACATGGGCAAATTTACCATGCTATTGGGAGTTTATTGCCAGCGCCGAACACAACACCAAAATTTTTGCAAATATATTTTTCGTCCGAAGAGGAACAACTTTCTTTACGTCAAAGTGCTACACCAACTCTTCAACGAGACATTTTGAAATCAATTCAAGAAATTCTTCGAGTAAATAATGTGTATGTTAGAAGTTTCAAGACATCTATAGACCGTATGCCCACTAATTCGAATAATTATAAGGTTGTAATCCATGCGGACAAGCGCCCCGCTAATGAACATTATGGCCGCTATAATGCCCCCGTCGCAGATGAAGTCGCAGTATTGATGGTTAACGAAAATTCTGGCCCCCGTGATATTATTTTACATTCACGTGACAACACTCTCCATAGGGTATCAGAACTTCATCGTTCATATGATCCCTTGCAGTACCCTCTTAAATTTTTGATTGGTGAGGACGGTTATTGTATTAATATACAGCAAACTTGTCCAAACAGTGGGGCGCCTATTCCACAAAAAAAAATTTCCTGTATGCAATTTTACGCATATAGAATTATGGTAAGGGAAGATAGCTTTAATGCGATTCATAGGTATGGATATCTCTTCAACCAATACTGTGTGGACATGGCTGCTAAAATGATTACGGAAAGGCTGAATTTTATACGAGGACATCAAAAGACGTTACGTGCAGAAAATTATATACACCTAAGAGATGCGGTTAACGAA
>JAPZAG010002615.1:0-15574 GCA_027475135.1 Bactrocera correcta | reverse complement strand
GCCATGGCTTTATGTTAACTTCAGTGCGTTAAAGAAGCTTTATTAATTTAAATATGTTAAACTAATGATTTGAAACATTTCGATATCGCTTGCTAAATGTGTATATACAAGAAAATCGAATTAATGCCTAAATATAAGATAACGGAATTCTTCTAAACGCACTGCCGTTATGCCGTTAAGGCTTTATGTAGACTTCAGTAAGATAGAGGGGAATAATTAACATAAATATGTTAAACTTATGATTTGAAGCATTTCGATATCGATTGCTAAATATGTAAATACAATAAAATCGACTTTGTACCTAAATATAAGATTACGGAATTCTTCTAAATGCACTGCAGTTATACCGTTAAGGCTTTATGTACACTTCAGTGCGTTAAAGAAGGTTTATTATAAATAACTTAAAAATGTAAAACTAATGATTTAAAGAATTTCGATATAGATTGCTATATGTGTATGTACAACAATATCGACTTTATACCTAAATAAAAGATAACGGAATTTTCTAAATGCACTGCCGTTATGCCATTAAGGCTTTATGTAGACTTCAGTGAGTTAAAGAAGGTTTATTAACTTAAATATGTTAAACTAATGGTTTGAAGCATTTCGATATCGATTGCAAGAAAATCGACTTTATACCTAAATATAAAATTATAACATTATGGAATTCTTCTAACTGCACTTCCGTTATGTCATTAGGGCTTTATGTAGACTTAAGTGCGTTAAAGAAGGTTTATTAACTTAAATATGTTAAACTAATGATTTGAAGCATTTCGATATCGATTGCTAAATGTGTATACAAGAAAATCGAATTTATACCTAAATATAAGATTACGGAATTCTTCTACATCCACTACCGTTATGCCAACTTCAGATCGTTAAAGAAGGTTTATTAACTTAAATATGTTAAACTAATGAGTTGAAGCATTTCGATATCGATTGCGAAATGTGTATATGCAAGAAAACCGATTTTATATCTAAATAAAAGATTACGGAATTCGCCCAAATATACTGCCGTTATGCCGTTATGGATTTATTTAAACTTCAGTAAGATAAAGAAGTTTAATTAACCTAATTATGCTAAGCCAGTTATTTGCAGATTTTCGATATAGATTGCTAAATGTGTAAATCGAAGAAAATCGACTTTACACCTTAATATAAAATTATAACATTACGGAATTCTTCTAAATGCACTGCCGTTATACCGTTAAGGCTTTATGTAGACTTCAGTAAGCTAAAAAATGTTTATTAACTTAATATGTTTAACTAATGATTTGAAGCATTTCGATATCGATAGCTAAATATGTATATACAAGAAAATCGACTTTATACCTAAATATAAGATTATGGAATTCTTCTACGTGCACTGCAGTTATGCCTCCATGGCTATATGCCCACTTCAGATCGTTAAAGAAGGTTTATTAACTTAAATATGTTAAACTAATGATTTGAAGCATTTCGATATCGATTGCTAAACGTGTATATACAAGAAAATCGAATTTATACCTAAATATAAGATAACGGAATTCTTCTAAATGCACTGCCGTTATGCCATTAGGGCTTTATGTAGACTTAAGTGCGTTAAAGAAGGTTTATTAACTTAACTATGTTAAACTAATGATTTGAAGCATTTCGATATCGATTGCTAAATGTGTATATACAAGAAAATCGAATTCATACCTAAATATAAGATTACGTAATTCTTCTAAATGCACTGCCGTTATGCCGTTATGGCTTTATATTAACTTCAGTTCGTTAAAGAAGGTTTATTAACTTAAATATGTTAAACCAGTTATTTGAAGCATTTCGATATCGATTGCTAAATGTGTATATACAAGAAAATCGACTTTATACCTAAATATAAGACTACGGAATTCTTCCAAATGTACTGTCGTTATCGCTTTATATCAACTTCAATACGTTAAAGAAGGTTTATTAACTTTGATATGTTAAACTAATGGTTTGAAGCATTTCGATATCGATTGCTAAATGTGTATATACAAGAAAATCGATTTCATACCTTAATAAAAGATTACGGAAATTACCCAAATATACTGCCGTTATGCCGTTATGGCTTTTGTAGAAAAGGTTAATTATTTAAATATGTTAAGCTAATGGTTTGCAGCATTTCGATATCGATTTCTAAATGTGTAAATACAAGAAAATGGACTTTATACCTAAATATAAAATTATAACATTATGAAATTCTTCTAAATGCACTGCCGTTATGCCATTAGGGCTTTATGTAGACTTCAGTGCGTTAAAGAATTTTTATTAACTTAAATATGTTAAACTAATGATCTGAAGCATTTCGATATCGATAGCTAAATATGTATATACAAGAAAATCGAATTTATACCTAAATATAAGATAACGGAATCCTTCTAAATGCACTGCCGTTATGCCATTAGGGCTTTATGTAGACTTCAGTGCGTTAAAGAAGGTTTATTAACTTAAATATGTTAAACTAATGATTTGAAGCATTTCGATATCGATTGCTAAAGTGTATATACAAGAAAATCGACTTTATACCTAAATATAAGATTACGGAATTCTTCCAAATGTACTGTCATTATGCCGCCATGGCTTTGTATGAACTTCAATACGTTAAAGAAGGTTAATTATTTTAAATATGTTAAGCTAATGGTTAGAAGCATTTCGATATCGATTGCTAAAAGTGTATATATAAGAAAATCGACTTTATACCTAAATATAGGATTACGGAATTCTTCTAAATGTACTGTCATTATGCCGCCATGGCTCTGTATCAACTTCAATTCGTTAAAGAAGGTTAATTATTTTAAATATGTTAAGCTAATGGTTTGAAGCATTTCGATACCGATTGCTAAATGTGCAAATACAAGAAAATCGACTACAAGCCTAAATATAAGATTACGGAATTCTTCTACATGCACTGCCATTATGGCGCCATGGCTTTATGTTAACTTCAGGCGCTAAAGAAGCTTTATTAACTTAAATATGTTAAACAAATGATTTGAAGCATTTCGATATCGATTGCTAAATGAGTATATGCAAGAAAATCGAATTTATACCTAAATATAAGATTACGTAATTCTTCTAAATGCACTGCCGTTATGCCGTTATGGCTTTATATTAACTTCAGTTCGTTAAAGAAGGTTTATTAACTTAAATATGTTAAACCAGTTATTTGAAGCATTTCGATATCGAATGCTTAATGCATATATACAAGAAAATCGACTTTATACCTAAATATAAGACTACGGAATTCTTCCAAATGTACTGTCGTTATGGCTTTATATCAACTTCAATACGTTAAAGAAGGTTTATTAACTTAGATATGTTAAATTAATGGTTTGAAGCATTTCGATATCGATTGCTTAATGCATATATACAAGAAAATCGACTTTATACCTAAATATAAGATTATGGAATTCTTCTACGTGCACTGCAGTTATGCCTCCATGGCTATATGCCCACTTCAGATCGTTAAGAAGGTTTATTAACTTAAATATGTTAAACTAGTGAGCTGAAGCATTTCGGTATCGATTGCTAAATATGTATATACAAGAAAATCGATTTCATACCTTAATAAAAGATTACGGAAATTACCCAAATATACTGCCGTTATGCCGTTATGGCTTTTGTAGAAAAGGTTAATTATTTAAATATGTTAAGCTAATGGTTTGCAGCATTTCGATATCGATTTCTAAATGTGTAAATACAAGAAAATGGACTTTATACCTAAATATAAAATTATAACATTATGAAATTCTTCTAAATGCACTGCCGTTATGCCATTAGGGCTTTATGTAGACTTAAGTGTGTTGAAGAAGGTTTATTAACTTAAATATGTTAAACTAATGATTTAAAGCATTTCGATATCGATTGCTAAATGTGTATATACAAGAAAATCGAATTTATAGCTAAATATAAGATAACGGAATTCTTCTAAATGCAATGCCGTTATGCCATAAAGGCTTTATGTAGACTTCCACTGCCATTATGCCAACTTCAGATCGCTAAAGAAGGTTTATTAACTTAAATATGTTTTACTAATGAGTTGAAGCATTTCGATATCGCTTGCTTAGTGTGTAAATACAAGAAAATCGACTTTATACCTAAATATAAAATTATAACATTATGGAATTCTTCTAAATGCACTGCCGTTATGCCATTAGGGCTTTATGTAGACTTAAGTGCGTTAAAGAAGGTTTATTAACTTAAATAAGTTAAACTAATGGTTTGAAGCATTTCGATATCGATAGCTAAATATGTATATACAAGAAAATCGACTTTATACCTAAATATAAGATTACGGAATTCTGCTACATCCACTGCCGTTATGCCAACTTCAGATCGCTAAAGAAGGTTTATTAACTTAAATATGTTTTACTAATGAGTTGATTTCGATATCGATTGCTTAGTGTGTAAATACAAGAAAATCGACTTTATACCTAAATATAAAATTATAACATTATGGAATTCTTCTAAATGCACTGCCGTTATGCCATTAGGGCTTTATGTAGACTTAAGTGCGTTAAAAAAGGGTTTTATTAACTTAAATAAGTTAAACTAATGGTTTGAAGCATTTCGATATCGATAGCTAAATATGTATATACAAGAAAATCGACTTTATACCTAAATATAAGATTACGGAATTCTGCTACATCCACTGCCGTTATGCCAACTTCAGGTCGTTAAAGAAGGTTTATTAATTTAAAATATGTTAAACTAATGAGTTGAAGCATTTCGATATCGATTGCTTAGTGTGTAAATACAAGAAAATCGACTTTATACCTAAATATAAAATTATAACATTATGGAATTCTTCTAAATGCACTGCCGTTATACCGTTAAGGCTTTATGTAGACTTTAGTAAGCTAAAAAATGTTTATTATCTTAATATATTAAACAAATGATTTGAAGCATTTCGATATCGATAGCTAAATATGTATATACAAGAAGATCGACTTTATACCTAAATATAAGATTACGGAATTCTTCTACATCCACTGCCATTATGCCAACTTCAGATCGCTAAAGAAGGTTTATTAACTTAAATATGTTTTACTAATGAGTTGAAGCATTTCGATATCGATTGCTTAGTGCGTAAATACAAGAAAATCGACTTTATACCTAAATATAAAATTATAACATTATGGAATTCTTCTAAATGCACTGCCGTTATGCCATTAGGGCTTTATGTAGACTTAAGTGCGTTAAAGAAGGTTTATTAACTTAAATAAGTTAAACTAATGGTTTGAAGCATTTCGATATCGATAGCTAAATATGTATATACAAGAAAATCGACTTTATACCTAAATATAAGAATACGGAATTCTGCTACATCCACTGCCGTTATGCCAACTTCAGATCGCTAAAGAAGGTTTATTAACTTAAATATGTTTTACTAATGAGTTGAAGCATTTCGATATCGATTGCTTAGTGTGTAAATACAAGAAAATCGACTTTATACCTAAATATAAAATTATAACATTATGGAATTCTCTTAAATGCACTGCCGTTATTGCCATTAGGGCTTTATGTAGACTTAAGTGCGTTATAGAAGGTTTATTAACTTAAATAAGTTAAACTAATGGTTTGAAGCATTTCGATATCGATAGCTAAATATGTATATACAAGAAAATCGACTTTATACCTAAATATAAGATTACGGAATTCTGCTACATCCACTGCCGTTATGCCAACTTCAGATCGCTAAAGAAGGTTTATTAACTTAAATATGTTTTACTAATGAGTTGAAGCATTTCGATATCGATTGCTTAGTGTGTAAATACAAGAAAATCGACTTTATACCTAAATAAAAAATTATAACATTATGGAATTCTTCTAAATGCACTGCCGTTATGCCATTAGGGCTTTATGTAGACTTAAGTGCGTTAAAGAAGGTTTATTAACTTTAATAAGTTAAACTAGTGGTTTGAGGCATTTCGATATCGATAGCTAAATATGTATATACAAGAAAATCGACTTTATAATTAAATATAAGATTACGGAATTCTGCTACATCCACTGCCGTTATGCCAACTTCAGGTCGTTAAGGAAGGTTTATTAACTTAAATATGTTAAACTAATGAGTTGAAGCATTTCGATATCGATTGCTTAGTGTGTAAATACAAGAAAATCGACTTTATACCTAAATATAAAATTATAACATTATGGAATTCTTCTAAATGCACTGCCGTTATGCCATTAGGGCTTTATGTAGACTTAAGTGCGTTAAAGAAGGTTTATTAACTTAAATAAGTTAAACTAATGGTTTGAAGCATTTCGATATCGATAGCTAAATATGTATATACAAGAAAATCGACTTTATACCTAAATATAAGATTACGGAATTCTGCTACATCCACTGCCGTTATGCCAACTTCAGATCGCTAAAGAAGGTTTATTAACTTAAATATGTTTTACTAATGAGTTGAAGCATTTCGATATCGATTGCTTAGTGTGTAAATACAAGAAAATCGACTTTATACCTAAATATAAAATTATAACATTATGGAATTCTTCTAAATGCACTGCCGTTATGCCATTAGGGCTTTATGTAGACTTAAGTGCGTTAAAGAAGGTTTATTAACTTAAATAAGTTAAACTAATGGTTTGAAGCATTTCGATATCGATAGCTAAATATGTATATACAAGAAAATCGACTTTATACCTAAATATAAGATTACGGAATTCTGCTACATCCACTGCCGTTATGCCAACTTCAGATCGCTAAAGAAGGTTTATTAACTTAAATATGTTTTACTAATGAGTTGAAGCATTTCGATATCGATTGCTTAGTGTGTAAATACAAGAAAATCGACTTTATACCTAAATATAAAATTATAACATTATGGAATTCTTCTAAATGCACTGCCGTTATGCCATTAGGGCTTTATGTAGACTTTAGTACGTTAAAGAAGGTTTATTAACTTAAATAAGTTAAACTAATGGTTTGAAGCATTTCGATATCGATAGCTAAATATGTATATACAAGAAAATCGACTTTATACCTAAATATAAGATTACGGAATTCTGCTACATCCACTGCCGTTATGCCAACTTCAGGTCGTTAAAGAAGGTTTATTAACTTAAATATGTTAAACTAATGAGTTGAAGCATTTCGATATCGATTGCTTAGTGTGTAAATACAAGAAAATCGACTTTATACCTAAATATAAAATTATAACATTATGGAATTCTTCTAAATGCACTGCCGTTATGCCATTAGGGCTTTATGTAGACTTAAGTGCGTTAAAGAAGGTTTATTAACTTAAATAAGTTAAACTAATGGTTTGAAGCATTTCGATATCGATAGCTAAATATGTATATACAAGAAAATCGACTTTATACCTAAATATAAGATTACGGAATTCTGCTACATCCACTGCCGTTATGCCAACTTCAGATCGCAAAAGAAGGTTTATTAATTTAAAATATGTTTTACTAATGAGTTGAAGCATTTCGATATCGATTGCTTAGTGTGTAAATACAAGAAAATCGACTTTATACCTAAATATAAAATTATAACATTATGGAATTCTTCTAAATGCACTGCCGTTATGCCATTAGGGCTTTATGTAGACTTAAGTGCGTTAAAGAAGGTTTATTAACTTAAATAAGTTAAACTAATGGTTTGAAGCATTTCGATATCGATAGCTAAATGTGTATATACCAGAAAATCGATTTAATACCTAAATAAAAGATTACGGAAATTGCCCAAATATACTGCCGTTATGCCGTTATTACTTCTGTAAAGAAGGTTAATTATTTACATATGTTAATCTAATGGTTTGAAGCATTTCGATATCGATTGCTAAATGTGCAAATACAAGAAAATCGACATTATATCTAAATATAAAATTATAACATTACGGAATTCTTCTAAATGCACTGCCGTTATACCGTTAAGGCCTTATGTAGACTTTAGTGCGTTAAAGAAGGTTTATTAACTTAAATATGTTAAACTAATGATTTGAAGCATTTCGATATCGATTGCTAAATGTGTATATACAAGAAAATCGAATTTATACCTAAATATAAGATAACGGAATTCTTCTACATGCACTGCCGTTATGCCGTTAAGGCTTTATGTAGACTTCAGTGCGTTAAAGAAGGTTTATTAACTTAAATATGTTAAACTAATGATTTAAAGCATTTCGATATCGATTGCTAAATGTGTATATACAAGAAAATTGACTTTATACCTAAATATAAGATTACGGAATTCTTCCAATCCTACTGTCATTATGCCGCCATGGCTTCGTATCAACTTCAATACGTTAAAGAAGGTTAATTATTTTAAATATGTTAAACTAATGGTTTGAAGCACTTCGATATCGATTGCTAAATGTGCAAATACAGGAAAATCGATTTGATACCTAAATATAAAATTTTAACATTACGGAATTCTTCTAAATGCACTGCCGTTATACCGTTAAGGCTTTATGTAGACTTCAGTAAGCTAAAAAATGTTTATTAACTTAATATGTTAAACTAATGATTTGAAGCATTTCGATATCGATAGCTAAATATGTATACCTAAATATAAGATTATAGAATTCTTCTACGTGCACTGCAGTTTTGCCTACATGGCTATATGCCCACTTCAGATCGTTAAAGAAGGTTTATTAACTTAAATATGTTAAACTAATGATTTGAAGCATTTCGATTTCGATTGCTAAATGTGTATATACAAGAAAATCGACTTTATACCTAAATATAAGATTACGGAATTCTTCCAAATGTACTGTCGTTGTGCCGCCATGGCTTTGTATCAACTTCAATACGTTAAAGAAGGTTAATAATCTTAAATATGTTAAACTAATGGTTAGACGCATTTCGATATCGACTGCTGAATGTGTAAATACAAGAAAATCGACTTTACACCTAAATATAAAATTATAACATTACGGAATTCTTCTAAATGCACTGCCGTTATACCGTTAAGGCTTTATGTAGACTTTAGTAAGCTAAAAAATGTTTATTCACTTAATATGTTAATCTAGTGATTTGAAGCATTTCGATATCGATAGCTAAATATGTATATACAAGAAAATCGACTTTACACCTATATATAAGATTATGGAATTCTTCTACGTGCACTGCAGTTATGCCTCCATGGCTATATGCCCACTTCAGATCGTTAAAGAAGGTTTATTAACTTAAATATGTTAAACTAATGAGCTGAAGCATTTCGATATCGATTGCTAAATGTGTATGTATAAGAAAATCGATTTCATACCTAAGTAAAAGATTACGGAAATTACCAAAATATAATGCCGTTATGCCGTTATGGCTTCTGTAAAGAAGTTTAATTATTTAAATATGATAAGCTAATGGTTTGAAGCGTTTCGATATCGATTGCTAAATGTGTAAATACAAGAAAATCGACTTTATACCTAAATATAAAATTATAACATTATGGAATTCTTCTAAATGCACTACCGTTATGCCATTAGGGCTTTATGTAGACTTTAGTGCGTTAAAGAAGATTTATTAACTTAAATATGTTAAACTAATGACTTGAAGCATTTCGATATCGATTGCTAAATGTGTATATACAAGAAAATCGAATTTATACCTAAATATAAGATAACGGAATTCTTCTAAATGCACTGCCGTTATGCCGTTAAGGCTTTATGTAGACTTCAGTGAGCTAAAGAATGTTTATTAACTTAAATATGTTAAACTAATGATTTGAAGCATTTCGATACCGATTGCTAAATGCGCATATACAAGAAAATCGAATTTATACCTGAATATAAGAATACGGAATTCTTTCAAATGTACTGTCGTTTTGCCGCCATGGCTTTATGTCAACTTCAATTCATTAAAGAAGGTTAATTAACTTAAATAAGTTAAACTAATGACTTGAAGCTTTTTGATATCGCTTGCTAAATGAGTATATACAAGAAAATCGAATTTATACCTAAATATAAGATAACGGCATTCTTCTAAATGCAGTGCAGTTATACAGTTAAGGCTTTCTGTAGACTTCAGTGCGTTAAAGAAGGTTTATTAACTTAAATATGTTAAACTAATGATTTGAAGCATTTCGATATCGATTGCTAAATGCGTATATTGAACAAAATCGACTTTATACCTAAATATAAGATTACGGAACTCTTCCAAATGCACTGCCGTTATGCCGTTATGGCTTTATATTAACTTCAGTTCGCTAAAGAAGATTTATTAACTTAAATATATTAAACTAATAATGTGAAGCATTTCGGCATCGATTGCTAAATGTGTATATACATGAAAATCGACTTTATACCTAAATATAAGATTACGGAATTGTTCCAAATATACTGTTGTTAAGCCGCAATGGCTTTGTATAAACCTTCAATACGTTAAAGAAAGTTTATTAACTTAAATATGTTAAACTAATGATTTGAAGCATTTCGATATCGATTGCTAAATGTGAAATATACAAGAAAATCGACTTTATACCTAAATATAAGATTACGGAATTCTTCAAATGCACTGTCGTTATGCCGCCATGGCTTTATGTCAACTTCAATACGTTAAAGAAGGTTTATTAACTTAAATATGTTAAACTAATGATTTGAAGCATTTCGATATCGATTGCTAAATGTGTATATACAAGAAAATCGACTTTATACCTAAATATAAGATACGGAATTTTTCCCTAAATGTACTGCGTTATACCGCAAGGCTTTTGTAACTTAAAGTACGTTAAAGAAGGTTTATTAACTTAAATATGTTAAACTAATGATTTGAAGCATTTCGATATCGATTGCTAAATGTGTATATAGAAGAAAATTGACTTTATACCTAAATATAAGATTACGGAATTCTTCCAAATGCACTGTCGTTATGCCGATGGCTTTATCAACTTAAAGTACGTTAAAGAAGGTTTATTATTTTAAATATGTTAAACTAATGATTTGAAGCATTTCGATATCGATTGCTAAATGTGAAATATACAGAAAATCGACTTTATACCTAAATATAAAATTCATTACGGAATTTTTCCCTAAATGTACTGTCGTTATACCGTTAAGGCTTTATGTAACTTAAAGTAAGCTAAAGAAATGTTTATTAATTTAAAATATGTTAAACAAATGATTTGAAGCATTTCGATATCGATAGCTAAATGTGTATATACAAGAAAATTGACTTTATACCTAAATATAGGATTATGGAATTCTTCCAAATGTACTGTCGTTATGCCGCCATGGTTTGTATCAACTACAATACGTTAAAGAAGGTTAATTATTTTAAATATGTTAAACTAACAGTTTGAAGCACTTCGATATCGACTGCTAAATGTGTAAATACAAGAAAATCGACTTTACACCTAAATATAAAATTATAACATTACGGAATTCTTCTAAATGCACTGCCGTTATACCGTTAAGGCTTTATGTAGACTTCAGTAAGCTAAAAAATGTTTAATAACTTAATATGTTAAACTAATGATTTGAAGCTAAATATGTATATACAAGAAAATTGACTTTATACCTAAATATAAGATTATGGAATTCTTCCAAATGTACTGTCGTTATGCCGCCATGGTTTGTATCAACTACAATACGTTAAAGAAGGTTAATTATTTTAAATATGTTAAACTAATAGTTTGAAGCATTTCGATATCGACTGCTAAATGTGCAAATACAAGAAAATCGACTTTACACCTAGATATAAAATTATAACATTACGGAATTCTTCTAAATGCACTGCCGTTATACCGTTAAGGCTTTATGTAGTAGACTTCAGTAAGCTAAAAAATGTTTAATAACTTAATATGTTAAACTAATGATTTGAAGCATTTCGATATCGATAGCTAAATATGTATATACAAGAAAATCGACTTTATACCTAAATATGAGATTACGGAATTCTTCTACATCCACTGTCGTTATGCCAACTTCAGATCGTTAAAGAAGGTTTATTAACTTAAATATGTTAAACTAATGATTTGAAGCATTTCGATATCGATTGCTAAATGAGTATATACAAGAAAATCGATTTTATACCTAAATAAAAGATTACGGAATTCACTCAAATATACTGCCGTTATGCCGTGATGGCTTTATTTAAACTTCAATAAGATAAAGAAAGTTAATTAACCTAAATATGCTAAACCAGTTATTTGAAGATTTTCGATATCGATTGCTAAATGTGTAAATCCAAGAAAAGCGACTACATACCTAAATATAAGATTATGGAATTCTTCTACATGCACTGCCGTTATGGCGCCATGGCTTTATGTTAACTTCAGGCGTTAAAGAAGCTTTATTAACTTAAATATGTTAAACTAATGATCTGAAGCATTTCGATATCGATTGCTAAATGAGTATATACAAGAAAATCGAATTCATACCTAAATATAAGATTACGTAATTCTTCTAAATGCACTGCCGTTATGCCGTTATGGCTTTATATTAACTTCAGTTCGTTAAAGAAGGTTTATTAACTTAAATATGTTAAGCCGGTTATTTGAAGCATTTCGATTTGGAAAGCTTAATGCATATATACAAGAAAATCGACTTTATACCTAAATATAAGACTACGGAATTCTTTTAAATGCACTGCCGTTATGCCGCCATGGCTTTATGATAACTTCAGTGTGTTCAAGAAGCTTAATTAACTTAAATATGTTAAACTAATGGTTTGAAGCATTTCGATATCGATTGCTAAATGTGCAAATACAAGAAAATCGAATTTATTCCTAAGTATAAAATTATAACATAACGGAATTCTTCTAAATGCACTGCCGTTATGACGTTAAGGCTTTATGTAGACTTCAGTGAGTTAAAGAATGTTTATTAACTTAATATGTTAAACTAATGATTTGAAACATTTCGATATCGATATATAAATGTGTATATAAAAGAAAATCGACTTTATACCAAAATATAAGATTACGGAATTCTTCCAAATGCACTGCCGTTATGGCTTTATATCAACTTCAATACGTTAAATAAAGTTAATTTACTTAAATATGTTAAACTAATGATTTGAAGCATTTCGATATCGCTTGCCAAATATGTATATACAAGAAAATCGAATTTATACCTAAATATAAGATAACGGAATTTTTCTAAATGCACTGCCGTTATGCCGTTAACACTTTATATAGACTTAAGTGCGTTAAAGAAGGTTTATTAACTTAAATATGTTAAACTAATGATTTGAAGCATTTCGATATCGATTGCTAAATGTGTATATACAAGAAAATCGACTTTATACCTAAATATAAGATTACGGAATTCTTCTAAATGCACTGTTATCCGTTATGGCTTTATATAACTTCAGTTCGTTAAAGAAGGTTTATTAACTTAAATATGTTAAACTAATGATTTGAAGCATTTCGATATCGATTGCTAAATGTATATACAAGAAAATCGACTTTATACCTAAATATAAGATTACGGAATTTTTCTAAATGCACTGCCGTTATGCCGCATTTATGATAGACTTCAGTGTTAAGAAGGTTATTAACTTAAATATGTTAAACTAATGATTTGAAGCATTTCGATATCGATTGCTAAATGTGAATACAAGAAAATCGATTTATCCTAAATATAAACTACGGAATTCTTCTAAATGTGCTAATACTGTACTGTCGTTATGCGTTAAGGCTTTTATTAACTTCAATAGTTAAAGAAGGTTAATAATCTTAAATATGTTAAATTAATGGTTTGAAACATTTCGATATCGATTCTAAATGTGTAAATACAAGAAAATCGACTTTACTACCTAAATATAAAATTATAAGCATTACGGAATTCTTCTAAATGCACTGCCGTTATCCGTAAGCTTTATATCAACTTCAATACGTTAAAAAAGTTAATTAACTTAAATATGTTAAACTAATGATTTGAAGCATTTCGATATCGATTGCTAAATGTGTATATACAAGAAAATCGACTTTATACCTAAATATAAGATTAACGGAATTCTTCTAAATGCACTGCCGTTATGCCGTTAATGGCTTTATATAGACTTCAGTACGTTAAAGAAGGTTTATTAACTTAAATATGTTAAACTAATGATTTGAAGCATTTCGATATCGATTGCTAAATGTGTATATACAAGAAAATCAAACTTTATACCTAAATATAAGATAACGGAATTCTTCTAAATGCAGTGCTGTTATACCGTTAAGGCTTTATGTAGTCTTCAGTGCGTTAAAGAAGGTTTATTAACTCAAATATGTTAAACTAATGATTTGAAAGTTTTCGATATCGATTGCTAAATGTGTATATACAAGAAAATCGACTTTATTCCTAAATATAAGATTACGGAAATTACCCAAATATACTACCGTTATGCCGTTATGGCTTCTGTTAAGAAGGTTAATTATTTAAATATGATAAGCTAATGGTTTGAAGCATTTCGATATCGATTGCTAAATGTGTAAATACTGTACTGTCGTTATGCCGCCAAGGCTTTGTATCAACTTCAATACGTTAAAGAAGGTTAATAATCTTAAATATGTTAAATTAATGGTTTGAAGCATTTCGATATCGACTGCTGAATGTGTAAATACAAGAAAATCGACTTTACACCTAAATATAAAATTATAACATTACGGAATTCTTCTAAATGCACTGCCGATATACCGTTAATGCTTTATGTAGACTTCAGTAAGCTAAAAAATGTTTATTAACTTAAAATGTTAAACTAATGATTTGAAGCATTTCGATATCGATTGCTAAATGTGTATATACAAGAAAATCGACTTTATACCTAAATATAAGATTACGGAATTCTTCCAAATGTACTGTCGTTATGCCGCCATGGCTTTATGTCAACTTCAATTCGTTAAAGAAGGTTAATTAACTTAAATAAGTTAAACTAATAATTTGAATAATTTTGATATCGCTTGCTAAATGAGTATATACAAAAAAGTCGAATTTATACCTAAATATAAGATAACGGAATTCTTCTAAATGCAGTGCTGTTATACCGTTAAGGCTTTATGTAGACTTCAGTGCGTTAAAGAAGGTTTATTAACTCAAATATGTTAAACTAATGATTTGAAGATTTTCGGTATCGATTCCTAAATGTGTATATACAAGAAAATCGACTTTATTCCTAAATATAAGATTACGGAAATTACCCAAATATACTACCGTTATGCCGTTATGGCTTCTGTAAAGAAGGTTAATTATTTAAATATGATAAGCTAATTGTTTGAAGCATTTCGATATCGATTGCTAAATGTGTAAATACTGTACTGTCGTTATGCCGCCATGGCTTTGTATCAACTTCAATACGTTAAAGAAGGTTAATAATCTTAAATATGTTAAATTAATGGTTTGAAGCGTTTCGATATCGATTGCTAAATGTGCAAATACAAGAAAATCGAATTTATACCGAAGTATAAAATTATAACATTACGGAATTCTTCCAAATGTACTGTCGTTATGCCGCCATGGCTTTATGTCAACTTCAATTCGTTAAAGAAGGTTAATTAACTTAAATAAGTTAAACTAATAATTTGAAACATTTTGATATCGCTTGCTAAATGAGTATATACAAAAAAGTCAAATTTATAACTAAATATAAGATAACGGAATTCTTCTAAATGCAGTGCGTTATACTGTTA
>JAPZAG010002614.1:0-15584 GCA_027475135.1 Bactrocera correcta | reverse complement strand
GCTTCGAGAATTTCATTGCTCCGTATTCTCTTTTTTTTTTTTTATTTTATTTTATTTAAAAGAGAAATAATTATAAATAATCGTTCCACTTATAGATATAAAGCACTGGCTGCCAGGGCCTTCAGCTTATATATTAAAATCTTAGTCTATTATATTCACATTTGAGATCGATTTATATATGTAACGTGAATTTAGATACAATAAAAAGATAAATTTCAAAGCAAAAGTAAATTGGTACATGTACATACATATGTAACTAAACTAAATATTTAATTTGCAAAGCGAAATATATTTAGATATAATTTCTATGTTACTGTCATCAGTCCGTTCTAGATATGAAGAAGGTTTTTTGTTAGAGAAAACATTAGCTCTGATTCGTTGAAGTGCCGGGCAGGTATCGAGGAGGTGTATAACTGTGACATCGTTTGATCCGCAGAACACGCAATTTGGTTTATTTACGCCATTTAAGATGTGAGCATGTGTAGCAGTTGTGTGTCCTATTCGAAGTCTTATAAATGTCCTTATATTTTTACAAGTCGCTTTTCCTGGGTATAAAGGCTTTGTTCCCGCAGGATTAAATTTTTTGTAGTGGTGATCGTGATCACTCCATTCTCTTACTTGGATTTCATTTACGTATGTTTCAACAAGTCTGCGTATATCTTTATCGGTGAAATAGTCAAAGAAGTGAAGTGGTTGTTTGGAAGCTTCTTTAGCTTTTTTATCGGCAATTTCGTTGCCATGAATTCCGATATGGCTAGGCACCCGCATTATTTTTATACAGTTATTGCTTTGCAATAGCATGCTACGAATATTGGATATTAACGATGCATTATTGGTATTAAATATAGCTTCAATTGCAGATCTACTGTCGGTACATATAATGCATTTATTTCCCATTCGGGAAGCAAATTGTACTGCCTCAAATATTGCGGCTGCTTCGGCAGTAAATACCGAGCAGTAAGATGGCAAGGAACCGACCATAATAGTAACACCTAGCTGGTTTGTCACAGCAAACGTTGTGCTGGTGTCTGACTTGGATCCGTCCGTATAATACAAGTTCCAATCATCATTTAAGGACTCTAATACCGCATTAAACATTTGTTTGTATTCATTACTGCTGGTAGAATATTTTGGATACTTAAGTAGGATGTTGATGAGTGATGAATTTGGAAGCGCACTTGGAGGATACTCTGAGGTTTTAAGAAGTGATGGAGTGGTTACGATGTTCAGCTGTTGAGCTAGACTTAAGCAACGCATAATAGTAGACGGCTTACGACTAGTCTTAAGATTTCGTATAGAACGATTGATTTGCGAAAAAATTAATTCATTTCTGCAGTGAAGTAGCCTCGGTATAAGCATCATGGTGTTACGCATGGTCCGGTAGTTTATATGTGGTAATCCAGCTTCAGATAGAATTGCCTTAATTGGTGACGTTGGGAAGGCGCGAATGCTTCTTCTGACTGCTGCGTGGTAGGGTGCGTTCAAGAGATTAATGTGTGTATTAGCGCAATGTCCGTAAATACAAAGTCCGAAGTCGATTTTAGATAATATTAAAGCTTTCGTTATATTGACAAGAGTATTTGTATGTAACGGGTGATTTTTTTGAGGTTAGGATTTTCATGCAGTAGTATTTGACAGATCACGTGGGATGTCAGACATGGTGTCAAAGAGAAAGATGCTCAGTATGCTTTGACATTTCATCATGAATAGACTTACTAACGAGCAACGCTTGCAAATCATTGAATTTTATTACCAAAATCAGTGTTCGGTTCGAAATGTGTTTCGCGTCCGTGTCCGATGAGCGATGAGGCTCATTTCTGGTTGAATGGCTACGTAAATAAGCAAAATTGCCGCATTTGGGGTGAAGAGCAACCAGAAGCCGTTCAAGAACTGCCCATGCATCCCGAAAAATGCACTGTTTGGTGTGGTTTGTACGCTGGTGGAATCATTGGACCGTATTTTTTCAAAGATGCTGTTGGACGCAACGTTACGGTGAATGGCGATCGCTATCGTTCGATGCTAACAAACTTTTTGTTGCCAAAAATGGAAGAACTGAACTTGGTTGACATGTGGTTTCAACAAGATGGCGCTACATGCCACACAGCTCGCGATTCTATGGCCATTTTGAGGGAAAACTTCGGACAACAATTCATCTCAAGAAATGGACCCGTAAGTTGGCCACCAAGATCATGCGATTTAACGCCTTTAGACTATTTTTTGTGGGGCTACGTCAAGTCTAAAGTCTACAGAAATAAGCCAGCAACTATTCCAGCTTTGGAAGACAACATTTCCGAAGAAATTCGGGCTATTCCGGCCGAAATGCTCGAAAAAGTTGCCCAAAATTGGACTTTCCGAATGGACCACCTAAGACGCAGCCGCGGTCAACATTTAAATGAAATTATCTTCAAAAAGTAAATGTCATGAACCAATCTAACGTTTCAAATAAAGAACCGATGAGATTTTGCAAATTTTATGCGTTTTTTTTTTTAAAAAAGTTATCAAGCTCTTAAAAAATCACCCGTTACTAAGCAGTATTTATAGGGTGATTTTTTAAGAGCTTGATAACTTTTTAAAAAAAAAAAACGCATAAAATTTGCAAAATCTCATCGGTTCTTTATTTGAAACGTTAGATTGGTTCATGACATTTACTTTTTGAAGATAATTTCATTTAAATGTTGACCGCGGCTGCGTCTTAGGTGGTCCATTCGGAAAGTCCAATTTTGGGCAACTTTTTCGAGCATTTCGGCCGGAATAGCCCGAATTTCTTCGGAAATGTTGTCTTCCAAAGCTGGAATAGTTGCTGGCTTATTTCTGTAGACTTTAGACTTGACGTAGCCCCACAAAAAATAGTCTAAAGGCGTTAAATCGCATGATCTTGGTGGCCAACTTACGGGTCCATTTCTTGAGATGAATTGTTGTCCGAAGTTTTCCCTCAAAATGGCCATAGAATCGCGAGCTGTGTGGCATGTAGCGCCATCTTGTTGAAACCACATGTCAACCAAGTTCAGTTCTTCCATTTTTGGCAACAAAAAGTTTGTTAGCATCGAACGATAGCGATCGCCATTCACCGTAACGTTGCGTCCAACAGCATCTTTGAAAAAATACGGTCCAATGATTCCACCAGCGTACAAACCACACCAAACAGTGCATTTTTCGGGATGCATGGGCAGTTCTTGAACGGCTTCTGGTTGCTCTTCACCCCAAATGCGGCAATTTTGCTTATTTACGTAGCCATTCAACCAGAAATGAGCCTCATCGCTCATCGGACACGGACGCGAAACACATTTCGAACCGAACACTGATTTTGGTAATAAAATTCAATGATTTGCAAGCGTTGCTCGTTAGTAAGTCTATTCATGATGAAATGTCAAAGCATACTGAGCATCTTTCTCTTTGACACCATGTCTGACATCCCACGTGATCTGTCAAATACTACTGCATGAAAATCCTAACCTCAAAAAAATCACCCGTTAGAAGATAAGAATTTAATTATATTCAGTCTAGAAAAAAGACTTACTCTAACATATTTACAATGCTCTTTGAAAGTTAATTTGTTGTCGAATATAAGTCCTAAGATTCTTAATTTATTAGTATGTGGGAGATCAACGTTTGAAAAGGATATCTTAGGAAAGGAGCACTTATGTTTCCGACATATGTGAAAAGTTTTACATTTGCTAGGCGATATATTAGCGCCTGAAATTTTTGACCAATTACTTATTTTATTCAATATTTTTAAAGAATATGTTTTTAAATTTGGTTTAGATCATGAGTTTGAGAGAATATTAAAACATCATCGGCATAGATGCAGTGTTTGACATCTCCACTAGAACTTATAATTGTACTTATTTCATTGAACGCAATGGTAAATAACGCAACAGAAAGAGGTGATCCCTGTGGAATACCATTAAACAGATCGTGTGGGCCGGATTTATGCTTATTGGCAATAAAAAAAAATTTGCGGTGGTTCAAAAACGATTTTATTATATTATATAGTTTTTCGCCAACATTCCATTTTTTAAGTTCCCTGAGTACCATGTGAGGTCCAATCCTGTCAAATGCTTTTTCAAAGTCTAAACTTAGCACAGAAACGTGATTTCGGTTTGACAAAGCCGTAGAGGCATAGTGTTCGAAAAATAACAGAGCGTCAGTTACTCCTAAACCTTTTTGGAACCCAAATTGTTGGGGTTTTATAAAAGAGTTTGCTTTGGCAAACCACATAACTCTTGCAGATATTATTTTCTCCAGAATTTTGGACATGCAAGGAAGTAAGGATATGGGTCTATAATTTTCTATTTGAGAAGTAGGTTTATTGGGCTTGGGGATGGGAAGGATGGAAGCTGTCTTCCACTCCTGTGGATTATTCCCTCGTTGAGGATTTTATTGTAGAGAGAAATTATACGAATTTTAAGGGATCGAGGGAGATTTTTAAGGATGGGATAGGAAATTTTGTCCAATCCTGGAGTTTTACCAGTCATCGATGCAATTGTTGCATCGAATTCACTTAATGTGATGGGAGCATCTGCTTGGACGGCTCTGGGTGAGGGAAATGGGTTATTGTAGTTTTCAGAGATTGTTTGGCTTTTTAAGGTGTTGAAGTCAGTATGAAAATTATGACTGTTGGAATTATCTGACCATGTGTCCGCAAACTTCTGAGCAATGTCTTGAGGGTTATAAATAGGACCTTGGGCTGAATGTATAAACGGTATACTGGATCGTTGTGAGGAGCCTGTAAGAATTTTGATGTCTGACCAAATTTTTTTTGTGCTCGAAAATGGGTTGATATTGGCGGTGAGTGTTTCTAAAGCTTTTCGTTTGGCAGATTTTAATTCTTTTCTAAACACCGCGTTCGCTTTTTTATAGCTTATGAAATTATTGGCAGTTCTGGAATGTTTGTATTTGGACCATAATGTTTGTTTATTTTTCCTTAAAATTGTTAGGAGATTTGACCAATAAGGCAATTTAGCATGGAAATGCTTGGTACTGGACTGGGGTATCGAGTAATGTGCAGCTGAGCGGATGATTGTTTTAATAGCGGAAGCTTCAGCATTTATGTTTTTAGCCTGGGGTTTGTTGTCCGAAAATAAAACAGAAAGACGATGAAAGTTTGCCCAATCTGCCTTCTCCGTTAAGAATTTTGATGTGGGTCTTACTTTATACCAATTAGAGATGGAAATGGAGGTTATAATCGGAAAATGGTCACTATTATGGAGGTCTTGAAGTGTATAGCAGGAAATTTTGGGTGCAATTGGTGTGGAGGCAAGGGTGATGTCGGGATGGGTAAACTTTTTATGAGTGGAGAAGTGAGTGGGTGATCCATCGTTAAGGACGACCAGGTTGTGAGAAAGTATTATATCCTCGATGATTTCTCCTCTTTTATTACTAGCAGGAGAACCCCACAGCGGGCTCCAAGCATTAAAATCTCCTAACAAAACAATTGGGGCAGAAACAGTGTTGATGATATTACTAAGGTCCCTATTAGTAAAGTTCTGATGAGGCGGGATGTAGCAATTGACAATAGTGATTTTGAAGCCTATGTCTATTTCCAACGCCAAGCAGGAAATGCCAGAAGTGACCGGGATGAGTTTATGGTTGATGGAGTTTTTAACGAGAATTGCAATGCCTTGCTTACAGGAAGTGTTTTGACTGCTATTAGAAAAGTAACCTGTGTAGTTTTTAGGAGAATACGCTTTCTTATTAGCGGGGAGATGCGTCTCTTGTAAAGCAACAATTTCAGGAGAAAATTCATTAATTAAAATATTTAAATCAGGGTAATTATTAAATAGTCCGTTTATATTCCATTGTAATATTTTAATCATAATTCATTTGTATTTGGAGGTCTGTAGGGAGGTAAGATAAGGGGGGAAAAATGGAAGCGGGAGTATCAGAAGAGGTAAGTTGGGTAATAAAATTTGAGACAGTTGTTGTTGTTGTTGAGTCATCGACTGGAAAAGTGGTTTGACTAGTATTTAAATTGTTTGTTTGACTTGCGTTGTTTTCTTTTGCTTCGTCATTCGTTATATTAATATCGGTGTTGTTGTTGCTCGAACGTATTAGTTCTGCTTGGGTTTCATTATTGTTTTGTTTTGGTTGTGTATTGTTTGATTTTTTGATAACATTAGAAAAGGAAAGAGGGGTCTCGTTAAGAGGTGATGGTATTTGCATTTTTTGCATTTTGATCGCTTCGCGCATAGAGCACTTATTGTCTGTTTTAATCTTTATTACTTGTTTCAATTGAACAAACTTTGGGCAAGATTTACTGGAAGCGGGGTGGCTGCCAGAGCAGTTTGCGCACAAAGTGCGAGAGCATACTTCTGGAGAGTGAGGGGGGGGGTGCGCATGAGTCGCAGGTGGATGTTTTATTACATCGCTTTGCTGTGTGGCCGAACAATTGGCAATTTTTACACCTCATGGGATTTGGGTAGTATGGGCGTACTTTAGTTGTATACCATGAAACTTCCAATTTCTCAGGCAATTGATATACATCAAAAGTGAGTAAAACTACTCCGCTAGGTACTTGTTTGCCATCCACATATTTAGGAAATTTGTAAACTGACACAACACCCTGGGCTTTTAGATTTTCAATAATTTCATTTTCTGAAATATCATTAAGACATGGTGCGTAGATTGTGCCTTTGGAGTAATTCAGGTTGTTATGCAGCTCAATTTTTACATTACATATCCCATGTAAAGTGGTTGTTTTTCAAAACTTGTTTGCGATATTATCGTTTTTAACAAAGATTAATAAATTTCCGTCTTTTAGTTCGGATATATTGATGATTTCTGAACTAATAGCTTTTAAAGCTTTATGCACAGCAAAGCAAGAATACTTGTTTAAAGGTTTTATTGAGTTTGATGCACTTGCCACTAAAAATCTTGGGTTTTCTTTCTTAATTAGTGGTAAAGCGGGGGAAAAAATTCTTTAGTTATAGATTGAGGTTTTTTTTTTTTTGCTTTTGGGCTTGATAACAGGGCGAACCTGTTTTGCCCGAGAGGGGGCCCCTCAAGGGGCATTTTTGCTTATGAAATATACACAATTAGTAGAAGCACACGTGGCTTACCAATGGAAAAAAATTTGTTATTGACTTTGCTGTAAACACAGGAGAGAAAATAACTCAAAAAAGACTGCGAAACACTGAGATCACTTTAAGCACAACCGTACGCGTTGAGTATCAGTCGATGACTGTATTCTCATTTTAATTAATATTTTTTTTTTTTTTTTTTTTTTTTTTTTTTACTGCTGCAGCTCCGTTGTATGGTATTTCACTTGTTCAGTTAAAAGGTTTTTCCATTGGTACGTTTCTTTAATAAAATTGTAATATGTGCCACTTGTTCAGTTGTATGACTCATATATGTATTTGTTTAGTAATTTAGGGGTTATATATACTTGTGAATTTGCTTTCAATGTTAGTTAGAAAATTTCTTCAAATCGGTTGGACTGATAGACTTCAATGGGCTCTGTAGAAAAATTTGTCGGGTAAGATTGTACTTCATATTTATTTTTGCGTTTGAGATATGTTGAAGAAACTTGGTATGGTCGTTTCACTGCTACGCCCACCTACGCCCACAAAACGTTATTAATCGGGTGAACTCTGAACTTAGTACTCAGATTCCTTGCCCTGAAAAAAGTTCTAAAAGAGGCACGAAAAGTTTCATAACTCTTAAACTGGTGGCAGCTTTACTCGATCCCAATTAAGCATAAGGGACTCAGTTTACATTTTCCATGCGGTTGTAGAAGCGCTTGGTCTGAACAGCGGTGATTTTCCTATTAACAAATTCCGATTCAGCGTATTCGTACTCAGCCGAGAAATTTCAGGGGAGAAGCCATAAAAACTTATTTGCAAAATAATTTGCCTGATCCATTGATTGGTACGAAGTTCAAAAGAAGAAAAATTTGTTTAGTAAGCCTAATATTTTCTTGTTTCTTTTTTTAAATTTTCGTGGCTTAGTTTCTGCTTATTTAAACTGTTTTTTTCATATAACAACGCTGAGTTATTTCGTGACTCAAAGAAGCATACAATTTCTAACTTGACTGCAGATCGACGACAGTTTTCTGCAGGATAACTGGGATAACAATCCTGCTTTTTTGGAAGCTAGAAGATAAATAAGTCGTAAATTATACTGCTGAAAGAGCTGTTAAATTAATACAAGATTTTAATGGACTTATCACGGCTGGAGAAGACCAAAAACAGTTTTTGTTGCGTTGTGTTCAGGAACACAGAAAGCATTTATCCAGGCTATAAAAAACTGCACTAAAGAGAAACTACCCTAATGAATTATTATTATAATATGAATTTAAATACAAGTTTATGTTAGTCATATTTTATTCTTACTTATATTTACTTCATTTGTTGTATTTTAATTAGTTCTGGATCAAACCAAAATGTTAGACCAAAACACCATTTTTATTAAACTTTAGAGCTCGGTCAGTACGGATTGCAATCATGTTAAAAAATGAAATTTCATACTTAAATACGTTTTAGCATTCATAAAAAAATAGAGGGTGTGCGTTTCGAAATTCTAAAAAAAAAAATTGTTTGCTATATAAGGGACACTTCTATAAAAAACTTATATCTGCCCAAAATCATAACATAGACTATAGTAGAGATTAAAGTACCAATAACGAGAATTAAAACATTCATATTGTAGAGAATATTGAGCGTTAGGCTTCAGAAACTTGAGATCGGTTCGATCAATTTTAGTGAGATTACCCTAAATTATATACCAATTTTTCTTTATCAGTTTTAATTAGTATCATCTTGTTAAATATAATTTATTAACACAGGGACTAAGTATATAAATATATCTATTAGAAAAATGAACAAAATTAGAATAGTGAGAATTAAATTATATGTGTGTAATCCTTCGTGATTTGTTTATATTTGGTGTTAAATTGAAATATATTTCGATCAAAAAATATGATATAGACTATAAAAATGATGACAGTGGCAAAAATATAGAATTAAAATACTTATAAAGCGAGAATATTGAGCACTACACTTCAGAAGCTAGAGAAAGGCTCGATAGATTTTGGTGATTGGATGATTAAGTTAATAATTAAGTTTCATTTGGTGTCAAATTTAAATATATTTTTATGAATGGTGCTCTGAGCAGGTATTAGATTAATACTGAATATATAAAATTTCTAATTTTTTCTTATATATATATATATTATATAAAAGTGATTTGTACTACATATTGCAACAAAGTAGATAAAAACATTTTTATAACGAGAATGAGCTTTAGACTTTAGAGATGCGAAAGCAGGACCATCGCTCTTCTTGATATTTTATATGCATAATCTTTTTTGGCTTATATTTACAAAGAAAATAGCAAATAGCGCTTAAGTTGCCAAAAATGTAGTCAACTTAAAATATATTTCGATGTGTGTACTGTTCGAGCACAGACGTTATATTACTCTTGTGGGCATAAAGTATGTATATTTTTGCAATACGAGAATATTTAGAAACTCGAGAAAGGATCAATCGTTTTTAGAAAAACTTTTGTTGGCAAAGATCACGTTTGGATTTACTTACCTCGCCATCAAATAAATATCAGATGGCGAGGTAAGTAAATTATATTGTAGGCTCATTTCTCTCTAGTAGCTTACAACCGTTATATACCATCCAGTGTCATCTATGTATGTATGTATGTATAACTGCATTACATTTTTTGAGCAATCATCATGAAAATTACAGCTAACCATCTACTGCCGTTGCTCAACATGTCTTTTTACGCAAAATATATTTACCGTTATCGCTGAACATCAAACGCATTTGTATTTTATAAGTCACATTTTTAAATTGGTTTCCTTTATTTATTAGTAAATTCTCTTGGTATTTGCACTTTTTATGTATATTTTATCCCTAGCATACATGCTACTCTATTACTCTTCTCATGGACCATTAGACTCTTTGCTTTATTGTGCATGAAATTGAATTCAAAAGTGTATTATTTAGAATTGACATATATTTTTGCAATTTCTTGCAGCTCGAAGTGCGCTTTGGCTGAACAGTTAATCAAAGTAACTGCTAGGAAAATTTTCTACTTCATTTGTTAAATATTCAGATGTTCTCAAAGCAATAAAATTGATACTCCTCTACAAAAAATCGACTTCGGATGAAAGGACATTTAAGTTTATCTTAAAGGATATAGTGATAGCCAAAGGTACAGTACTTTGAAAAGGTTAACTTTTGCTGGAAAAACATACTTAAGTATAAAATTAATCATTTAAGAAAGATGGGATCCAGAATTTTAGAAGTCTTAAGAAGACACCTTAATCAAATTTTCCGGCAGTTGTATGACATTTGCAGTAAACAACCAATTAAGGTAATGCTGTGAACACTGTGGCCCAGGTTACCCATACGCAGTGTTAGTCCGCCTATTTATAAGATATGTTACGTATACGCAGTTTTACTTTCACAATAGACAACTTAATAAGAAGTACTCAAAATACAGAGACTCAGGTTACTCATACGCAGTGTCAGTTCGTTTTCTCTGCAAGATGTATTACGTACAGGTAGTGGTGACGCCGAAAATTTGGTAGTTTGGATTGATACAAAATTTTTTATGCACAACATTTGCTGATAGGTGTGTAAATTATAAATGTCATATATACTCAGAGTGTATTGCAATCCAATATTTGAAGTAAGAAATCTTAATGACAGTACCATATACTCCAGATTACGAAAAATCAAAAATTCCTTTCTTAAAATTATGCAATGCATGACAACTGAGGAGTTGTTTACTAAATTTTCAAAAATATATATGTAAGTAGTAAATTTTCAGTCTGTTATTTTCCTTGTAATATAGCAGACATTCACGCTGTTAATACCAATTATTGTAGCCTACATTCAGGCGCTTCGTTTAATAAAATTACAAGCAGAACAATTAATTATTTGTTTTTTTTTTGCTTAAACACAATGGCAAAAAGCCGCCTGCATATTATCTCTGACGCAATAAAGCTGTGCTGTTTTTTTGTTCGTGTTGTTTTCCACTGGTTAAGGAAAGTGAGGACTGAAAGGCGGAAAAGTAGACAAAAACAGCACATATTTAGAGGAAATTAATGACAAGTCACGAGAACACAGCGAAATGTTATGTTGTGGTAGGCACAACAATTCTAGTTTGAATATAATATAGATTAGACTTAAACTACGTAGTAAAAACAAGAGAATTTAATTAGGCCAAAGTGAGAATACTTGAAAGTCACATAAACGGAAAGTGAGGATTGAAAGGCGGCAAAGTAGACTTAAGAAAGCAGCACGCGAGGCGTATTTGGAGAGGAAGAAAATTAATGACAACGAATAACAGCGAGAGAATTGCTATTGGAGCGAAATGTTATGTTTGTATGGTATGTGTTTACACAACAATTACATACTGTTTGCATATACATATAGATATAGACGTTGATACAATACGTAGTAAAAACAAAAGAAATTTAATTAGCGCCAAAGGATGTCTAATAAAGCCGAGTGAGTAAACTGAAAAATTGCAAAAGCTCGCTTCGGTTAAAGGGTCAAAATGCACAGTAGCTTTGAACACATACATATACACAAATATGGGTCATACACAAATAAAAATACAAAATATAAATGTACATATTTCCAGTTTAATTCCTGTTGTTGCCTTTGTCGTAATTAAATTTCAACATAACTTCATTGCAATAAGCACCCGCTGGCTCACTCAAACTACTTTGCTGATGCATGGTGTAGCAAACTTTTCCTTGCTTAATCCTGAGCTATATTATATAGTGGAATAGCGGACTCTTCAGAGGCACTTAGGCTTTGGGCTATAAATTTCTGCACTAAAGGTTGCAGCGCACGTTTTTCTACACACCTTTAAAATAGACCGTTTTTGTGTATGTTAGTATTCGTGGAAGTGTCACTAAGGCATAAATTTCGCTTAACAACACTGACATTTTTATGGCACCGACAGTCGGCAGTCCTTGGAACTTTAATTGGCTAAAGCGGCTACAAAAACTGGTGCGATGTGTTGGGATAATAAGGAAGAGTTGTAAAGAGTGCTTGGCGTAGAAAGCATTGACCTGTAGCCTGTCGGCTGCTAAAGCATCTGTTAGTTGCCGAATTTAGTTCACCAACAATTATAGTTTGTAACGTCAGCTGCTGCTATAATTAAGGTGCTGTTTATTAGTGCAGAAGCCAGACTCCCTATTTCAATGTAGTCATTAAGTATTGGTTTGTTGTCAATAAGGGAGAAACGGAAGAAATTTTCATTGTTAAGTTTGAACAACATTTTTAGGAAGATTTCTAAGATACTCTAGGCGAGTCACTTTCATTTTTTACAAGGTCTCAGTTTTAATAAGCTATGAAATTATTGGAAGATTTTGTGAAAGACGTGTGACAATATTTTGAGAACTTTGGAGAATTTTTTTTTTTAATATTTTAACACTTTTCTGAAAACTGTTTGGAAAGTTACCATAAAAGACGTGGAAGCTTGTGCAAGTTTTTAGGAAAGATATTTGAGTGCTTTTGTGAAAAGGTATTGAAAGTGTTTTTAATACCAAGCCAAACATGTAGTAACAATACTAGCAAAATACCATGTGAGCAATGTAGTATTTTGCTGGTAACAATACTATGACGTTTCATGGTGGAATTTGTATAAACACAGCTAAAAAACAGGTAATGAACTTTGTTAAAAGCTTTTACACAAAAGCTCTTCGAAATATTCTGTCAAAATACCTTAAAAAATTAAAATGGAAAACAAAACATTTTTCACAATTTTTCTTCCGGGAAAGCAGGAAATGCCATATTTTATGTGAGAATTTTAGAGAAACTTTAACCAAATCGCTTTTTTGCGATTAAAATAGATTAACTTTAGAGCATTTTAAATAATTGAACTTATTTTCTCCATAACTCAGCAACATATTTATTGTTCACAATTTTTGGAAATATTTAATGCCTATGAAAAAAAGCTAGTATTTGAGTTTACTACATTGCTATGTGTCTCACAAACGTAGTAAACAGAATACCATAATACCTTTACTATGGTATTGTTACTAGATGTCTATCTCGGGTATAAGACTGTTTGAAAAATTTTGAAAATTTTTTTAAAGATTTTTGTATCAGGTTTTTAAGAAATATTGTTGAAAGCGTTTCGCTCAGTTTTTTGGAAATTTTTTAGAAAGCTTTCTGAAAACTTTTGTGAAAAATATTTGAACAATTTCTAGAAAGTTGCCGAAGAAGCTTTTTAACACGTCGTCGTGAACGCTTTTTGAAAGCTTTTGTGAAAGCTGTCGCCTACGCCTAGTTCTTTGAAAGCTTTTCCGAGAGTGTTTATGAAAGTTTTTGTGTCAATATCGATTAAAAATTGTCCTTTTTAAACGCTTTTGTTAAAATTATTATAATGAAATCTTTAAAAGTTGTTTTTAAAAAGATTTAAAAAAATCTTCCCAGAAAATTTTAACAATTTTTTATAAAATTTTCTTAAACAATAAATAAAAAACGAAAAAAACTCTCGCATTACGTTTTTGCGAAAGCTTACTTTAAAACTTTTGATATTTTGTTAAATATTTTAGATTTGCTAGTCTCCCATAAATAAAATAACTGTTGAAAGCGCCTCCACATACTCATGCCCCACAAAAATTAATTTTTGCAATCTTAATGCCACTCCAATTGCAAGTTTTTTCAACTGACAATTCTCACTCACTCGTTAACCGTTCACTAATAGTGATTGAAATTTATTGCATTCGCCAAATGAGAGTGGAAAGGAAGAAGCGCAATTAAACTGATTTTGCTTGCCGTTAACTTTAAGGTAACGACACTTTGAACTTAATATTACATATTAATACACTGTTAGTGGAAAACTTAGCTTACTTACTTAGCGTTTGAGAAAATGAGTTTTTCCCCTACTATAAGTGCTTGTTGTTTTCGAATTCACTCGATTACAATAATTACGTATCTATAAGTAAGTGCCATATGTGTGTGGGAGAGAGAGTGGGTTGTAGCTTATATCAAATAAAATTTATCGAATACAATTTATTACTAAAATTGATTGTATAAATTACTTAGAATTAATATATAAATTAAAATTTGTTAATTTGAAAGCTAGTGTGAATCGGATTTCTTAGTAAATAGTTGTGAACTGGTAAATAAAATTCAAGTGGCAATTGATTTGAAAATCACAACTCTTTTTTTTATTATGTATTTCGTAAACTAGGCTTTACTTAACTAGTTGTGAACTGGTCTATAAAATATTATGTTCAAATATGTTGAAAATAAATAAATTTATTAGACCATGAATCATTTGTTATTTTGATGATTATATTGTGAACTAGTCCTTATGTAACTAGTTGAGTTTATTAAGGGTTAGTTGTGAATTAAACTAGTGTTTAAGCCTTCATGTATATTTAACTTATTTATTCTTTTGCTGTTTAATTTGTGAATTAGTCTCTAAGGAACTAGCTGTCAACTGATTTATAAAATACTTCTCATGAATCAGATGAAAATTAGGTAATAATTTTTATGCTTTCAACCCTTTCTCCGAAGGGTCTGTTAATAATGATTTAAATTTAGTCTTTTAGACTTCTTAAAATAGCTCTTCTGCTGGTAAATAGTTTCAGAATGGAAATTCTGGGCGAATTCATTCAAACGTCTTGCCGTTAGTAATTCCTGTTGCTCATACGCGGTAGTGTCCCAATTTTAAGATGTAATATACATATGTTGCGTATACGCACCGGTGGCCGTGAAAATTGCTGATAGTTGCTATACCAACTTCCCGATCAAAGTTCTTGTAAGGAATCTTTTGCATTTTGTAAGGGCTTCGTAGCTTCACTCACATTCTGCATTTGTCAGACACGAACGATTGACACTTTGACACATGCGCACGTGAAGAATAGTTCACTGGAATTCACAGCGCTTTCGATCCGTTAATGAACATTTGAATTCTCATATATATGTTTGTATATATGTATATGGGTTCATGTGTGCATTGATAAGTGCGTGCGCGCTATAGTAGGTGCTGATAGTAAACAACACTATGAGACTTCATTTTCGGTGAGTCCCCGCTGGCTTGTTGTTTGTGTTGTTGTAGGGTGTCTTCAAGCGCTTTTATGTGTGTCTGTACACTACCATGGTGTTTGAGCTGCTCAAGTGAGTGTAAGCATGACGAGTGAGGTGAGAAAATGAGTTGTTAAAGTGTTTGGCCTAAAGTGGGTAGTGAGCAGAGCGAAAGAGAAGTGGGTAGCAAGCAGTGGTTAGGTAGAGAGGTGAGTTGTAGGCAGCGTGGGTGATGAGTTGAGGCAGCGAGGTATGGATGACTGCTGCGTTGAGAACTTAAGCCGTGTTAAAAACACGTACTGGCGCATATACTCATATATATGTGTATGTGTGTGCGTGGGCTTCTATTCATACCTACATACACATTCACAAGTGTTTTGCTGCCCATTCTTGGAATACTACTCATTATATTCATGCGCCACACAAACACTCGAGTGACACTTGCAACAATATCGACAAAAACAACAACAACTGTCCGCTTAGCAATAGCAGATTGATGACTAGAGGCGCTTCCTAAATAGAAGCTGTCAACAGACTGCTGACATATAATTTCAACAGTTTACTCATCCTGCA
>JAPZAG010002613.1:0-15593 GCA_027475135.1 Bactrocera correcta | reverse complement strand
TAAGTTAATTAACCTTCGTTAACATATTAAAGTTCATATAAAGCCATGGCGGTATAACGACAGTACATTTGGAAGAATTCCGTAATCTTATATTTAGGTATAAGGAAGATTTTCTTGTATATATGCACTTAGCAATCGATTTCGAAAATCTTCAAATCATTAGTTTAACATACTTAAAGAAATAAAGCTTCTTTAACGCACTGAAGTTAACACAAAGCCATGGCGGCATAACGGCAGTTCATGGAGAAGAATTCCGTAATCTTATATTTAGGTATAAAGTCGATTTTCTTATATATACTCATTTAGCAATCGATATCGAAATGCCTCAAATCATTAGTTTAACACATTTAAGTTAATTAACCCTCTTTATCTTACTGAAGTCTACAAACGCCTTAATTGCATAACGGCAAAGCATTTAAAAGAATTACGTAATTTTATATTTAGGTATAAAGTCGATTTTCTTGTATATACTCATTCAGCAAGCGATATCGGAATGCCTCAAATCATTAGTTTAACATATTTAAGTTAATTAACCTTCTTTAACGAACTGAAGTTGGCTTAAGGCCATGGCGGCGTAACGATAGTACATTTGGAAGAATTCCGTAATCTTATATTTAGGTATAAAGTCGATTTTCTTGTATATATGCATTAAGCAATCGATAGCGAAATGCTTCAAATAACCGGTTTAACATATTTAAGTTAATAAACCTTCTTTAACTAACTGAAAATAACATAAAGCCATAACGGTATAACGGCAGTGCATTTGGAAGAATTCCGTAATCTTATATTTAGGTTTAAAGTCGATTTTCTTGTATATACACATTTAGCAATCGATATCGAAATGCCTCAAATCATTAGTTTAACATATTTAAGTTAATTAACCCTCTTTATCTTACTGAAGTCTACAAACGCCTTAATTGCATAACGGCAAAGCATTTAAAAGAATTACGTAATTTTATATTTAGGTATAAAGTCGATTTTCTTGTATATACTCATTCAGCAAGCGATATCGGAATGCCTCAAATCATTAGTTTAACATATTTAAGTTAATTAAGCCTCTTTTTCTTACTGAAGTCTACAAACGCCTTAACGGCATAACGGCAAAGCATTTAGAAGAATTACGTTATCTTATATTTAGGTATAAAGTCGATTTTCTTGTATATATTCATTAAGCAATCGATATCGAAATGCTTCAAATAACAGGTTTAACATATTTAAGTTAATAAACCCTCTTTAACTAACTGAAGTTAACATAAAACCATAACGGTATAACGGCAGTGCATTTGGAAGAATTCCGTAATCTTATATTTAGGTATAAAGTCGATTTTCTTGTATATACATATTTAGCAATCGATATCGAAATGCCTCAAATCATTAGTTTAACATATTTAAGTTAATTGACCTTCTTTAACACATTGAAGTTCATATAAAGCCATGGCGGCATAACGACAGTACATTTTGAAGAATTCCGTAATCTTATATTTAGGTACAAAGTCGATTTTCTTGTATATATACATTAAGCAATCGATTTCGAAATGCTTCTAGTAACTGGTGTAACATATCTAAGTTAATAAACCTTCTCTAACGAACTGAAGTTAACATAAAGCCATAACGGCATAACGGCAGTGCATTTGGAAGAATTCCGTAAGCGTATATTTAGGTATAAAGTCGATTTTGTTGTATATACACATTAAGCAATCGATATCGAAATGCCTCAAATCATTAGTTTAACACATTTAAGTTAATTATCCTTCTTTAACATATTGAAGTTCATATAAAGCCATGGCGGCATAACGACAGTACATTTGGAAGAATTCTGTAATCTTATATTTAGGTATAAGGAAGATTTTCTTGTATATATGCACTTAGCAATCGATTTCGAAAATCTTCAAATCATTAGTTTAACATATTTAAGTTAATAAAGCTTCTTTAACGCACTGAAGTTAACACAAAGCCATGGCGGCATAACGGAAGTTCATGTAGAAGAATTCCGTAGTCTTATATTTAGGTATAAAGTCGATTTTCTTTTATATATGCATTAAGCAGTCGATATCGAAATGCTTCAAATACCTGGTTTAACATATTGAAGTTAAAAAACCTACTTTAACGCACTGAAGTTAACATAAAGCCATGGCGGCATAACGGCAGTGCATTTAGAAGAATTCCGTAATCTTATATTTAGGTATAAAGTCGATTTTGTTGTAAATACATATTTAGCAATCGATATCTAAATGCTTCAAATTATTAGTTTAACATATTTAAGTTAATTAACCCCCTTTATCTTACTGAAGTCTACAAACGCCTTAACGGCATAACGGCAGTGCATGTAGAAGAATTCCGTTATCATATATTTGGGTATAAAGTCGATTTTCTTGTACATAATCATTTAGCAATCGATATCGAAATGCCTCAAATCATTAGTTTAACATATTTAAGTTAATTAACCCTCTTTATCTTACTGAAGTCTACAGACGCCTTAACGGCATAACGGCAAAGCATTTAGAAGAATTACGTAATCTTATATTTAGTTATAAAGTCGATTTTGTTGTATATACAAATTTAGCAATCGATATCGTAATGCTTCAAATCATTAGTTTAACATATTTAAGCTAATTAACCCTCTTTATTTTATTGAAGTCTACAAACGCCTTAACGGCATAACGGCAAAGCATTTAGAAGAATTACGCAATCTTATATTTCGGTATAAAGTCGCTTTCTTTGTGTATACTCATTTAGCAGTCGAAATCGAAATGCTTCAAGTCATTAGTTTAACATATTTAAGTTAATTAACTCTCTTTATTTTATTGAAGTCAACAAACACCTTAGCGGCATAACGGCAGTGCATTTGGAAGAATTCCGTAATCTTATATTTAGGTATAAAGTCGATTTTCTTGTATATACTCATTTAGCAATCGATATAGAAATGCTTCAAATCATTAGTTTAACATATTTAAGTTAATTAACCCTCTTTATCTTACTGAAGTCTTTAAACGCCTTAACGGCATAACGCCAGTGCATGTAGAAGAATTCCGTTATCATATATTTAGGTATAAAGTCGATTTTCTTGTACATACACATTTAGCAATCGATATCGAAATGCCTCGAATCATTAGTTTAACATATTTAAGTTAATTAACCCTCTTTATCTTGCTGAAGTCTAAAAACGCCTTAATTGCATAACGGCAAAGTATTTAGAAGAATTACGTTATCTTATATTTAGGTATAAAGTCGTTTTTCTTATAGATCTCATTTAGCAATCGATATCGAAATGCCTCAAGTCATTAGTTTAACATATTTAAGTTAATTAACCCTCTTTAACTTAGTGAAGTCTACAAACGCCTTAACGGCATAACTGCATGTAGAAGAATTCCATTATCATATATTTAGGTATAAAGTCGATTTTCTTGTACATACACATTTAGCAAACGATATCGAAATGCCTCAAATCATTAGTTTAACATATTTAAGTTAATTAACCCTCTTTATCTTACTGAAGTCTACAAACGCTTTACTTGCATGACGCCAGTGCATGTAGAAGAATTCCGTTATCATATATTTAGGTATAAAGTCGATTTTCTTGTACATACACATTTGGCAATCGATATCGAAATGCCTCAAATCATTAGTTTAACATATTTAAGTTAATTAACCCTCTTTATCTTGCTGAAGTCTAAAAACGCCTTAATTGCATAACGGCAGTGCATTTAGAAGAATTACGTTATCTTATATTTAGGTATAAAGTCGATTTTCTTGTATATACACATTTAGCAATCGATATCGAAATGCTTCAAATCATTAGTTTAACATATTTAAGCTAATTAACCTTCTTTAACATACTGAAGTTCATATAAAGCCATGGCGGCATAACGGCAGTGCATTTAGAAGAATTCCGTAAGCGTATATTTAGGTATAAAGTCGATTGTGTTGTATATAAACATTTAGCAATCGATATCGAAATGCCTCAAGTCATTAGTTTAACATATTTAAGTTAATTAACCTTCTTTAACATACTGAAGTTCATATAAAGCCATGGCGGCATAACGCAGTACATTTGGGAGAATTCCGTAACCTTATATTTAGGTATAAAGTCGATTTTTTTGTACATACACATTTAGCAATCGATTTCGAAATGCTTCTTATAACTGGTGTAACATATCTAAGTTAATAAACCTTCTTTAACGAACTGAAGTTAACATAAAGCCATAACGGCATAACGGCAGTGCATTTAGAAGAATTCCGTAAGCGTATATTTAGGTATAAAGTCGATTTTGTTGTATATAAACATTTAGCAATCGATATCGAAATGCCTCAAATCATTAGTTTAACATATTTGAGTTAATTAACCTTCTTTAACATATTAAAGTTCATATAAAGCCATGGCGGCATAACGACAGTACATTTGGAAGAATTCCGTAATCTTATATTTAGGTGTAAGGAAGATTTTCTTGTATATACTCATTTTGCAATCGATATAGAAACGCTTCAAATCATTAGTTTAACATATTTAAGTTAATTAACCCTTTTTATCTTACAGAAGTCTACAAAAGTTTTAACGGCATAACGGCAGTGCATTTGGAAGAATTCCGTAATCTTATATTTGGGTTTTTAAAGTCGATTTTCTTGTATATACACATTTAGCAATCGATATCGAAATGCCTCAAATCATTAGTTTAACATATTTAAGTTAATTAACCCTCTTTATCTTACTGAAGTCTACAAACGCCTTAATTGCATAACGGCAAAGCATTTAAAAGAATTACGTAATTTTATATTTAGGTATAAAGTCGATTTTCTTGTATATACTCATTCAGCAAGCGATATCGGAATGCCTCAAATCATTAGTTTAACATATTTAAGTTAATTAAGCCTCTTTATCTTACTGAAGTCTACAAACGCCTTAACGGCATAACGGCAAAGCATTTAGAAGAATTACGTTATCTTATATTTAGGTATAAAGTCGATTTTCTTGTATATATTCATTAAGCAATCGATATCGAAATGCTTCAAATAACAGGTTTAACATATTTAAGTTAATAAACCCTCTTTAACTAACTGAAGTTAACATAAAACCATAACGGTATAACGGCAGTGCATTTGGAAGAATTCCGTAATCTTATATTTAGGTATAAAGTCGATTTTCTTGTATATACATATTTAGCAATCGATATCGAAATGCCTCAAATCATTAGTTTAACATATTTAAGTTAATTGACCTTCTTTAACACATTGAAGTTCATATAAAGCCATGGCGGCATAACGACAGTACATTTTGAAGAATTCCGTAATCTTATATTTAGGTACAAAGTCGATTTTCTTGTATATATACATTAAGCAATCGATTTCGAAATGCTTCTAGTAACTGGTGTAACATATCTAAGTTAATAAACCTTCTCTAACGAACTGAAGTTAACATAAAGCCATAACGGCATAACGGCAGTGCATTTGGAAGAATTCCGTAAGCGTATATTTAGGTATAAAGTCGATTTTGTTGTATATACACATTAAGCAATCGATATCGAAATGCCTCAAATCATTAGTTTAACACATTTAAGTTAATTAACCTTCTTTAACATATTGAAGTTCATATAAAGCCATGGCGGCATAACGACAGTACATTTGGAAGAATTCTGTAATCTTATATTTAGGTATAAGGAAGATTTTCTTGTATATATGCACTTAGCAATCGATTTCGAAAATCTTCAAATCATTAGTTTAACATATTTAAGTTAATAAAGCTTCTTTAACGCACTGAAGTTAACACAAAGCCATGGCGGCATAACGGAAGTTCATGTAGAAGAATTCCGTAGTCTTATATTTAGGTATAAAGTCGATTTTCTTTTATATATGCATTAAGCAGTCGATATCGAAATGCTTCAAATACCTGGTTTAACATATTGAAGTTAAAAAACCTACTTTAACGCACTGAAGTTAACATAAAGCCAGGGGCGGCATAACGGCAGTGCATTTAGAAGAATTCCGTAAGCTTATATTTAGGTATAAAGTCGATTTTGTTGTAAATACACATTTAGCAATCGATATCTAAATGCTTCAAATTATTAGTTTAACATATTTAAGTTAATTAACCCCCTTTATCTTACTGAAGTCTACGAACGCCTTAACGGCATAACGGCAGTGCATGTAGAAGAATTCCGTTATCATATATTTGGGTATAAAGTCGATTTTCTTGTACATAATCATTTAGCAATCGATATCGAAATGCCTCAAATCATTAGTTTAACATATTTAAGTTAATTAACCCTCTTTATCTTACTGAAGTCTACAGACGCCTTAACGGCATAACGGCAAAGCATTTAGAAGAATTACGTAATCTTATATTTAGTTATAAAGTCAATTTTGTTGTATATACAAATTTAGCAATCGATATCGTAATGCTTCAAATCATTAGTTTAACATATTTAAGCTAATTAACCCTCTTTATTTTATTGAAGTCTACAAGCGCCTTAACGGCATAACGGCAAAGCATTTAGAAGAATTACGCAATCTTATATTTCGGTATAAAGTCGCTTTCTTTGTGTATACTCATTTAGCAGTCGAAATCGAAATGCTTCAAGTCATTAGTTTAACATATTTAAGTTAATTAACTCTCTTTATTTTATTGAAGTCAACAAACACCTTAACGGCATAACGCCAGTGCATGTAGAAGAATTCCGTTATCATATATTTAGGTATAAAGTCGATTTTCTTGTACATACACATTTAGCAATCGATATCGAAATGCCTCAAATCATTAGTTTAACATATTTAAGTTAATTAACCCTCTTTATCTTACTGAAGTCTACAAACGCCTTAATTGCATAACGGCAAAGCATTTAGAAGAATTACGTAATCTTATATTTAGGTATAAAGTCGATTTTCTTATATATACTCATTTAGCAATCGATATCGAAATGCCTCAAGTCATTAGTTTAACATATTTAAGTTATTTAACTCTCTTTATTTTATTGAAGTCTACAAACGCCTTAACGGCAAAGCATTTAGAAGAATTACGTAATCTTATATTTAGTTATAAAGTAGATTTTGTTGTATATACTCATTTAGCAATCGATATAGAAATGCTTCAAATCATTAGTTTAACATATTTAAGTTAATTAACCCTCTTTATCTTACTGAAGTCTACAAACGTTTTAACGGCATAACGGCAAAGCTTTTAGAAGAATTACGTAATCTTATATTTAGGTATAAAGTCGATTTTGTTGTATATACACATTTAGCAATCGATATCGAAATGCTTCAAATCATTAGTTTAACATATTTAAGCTAATTAACCCTCTTTATCTTACTAAAGTCTACAAAAGCCTTAGCGGCATAACGGCAGTGCATTTGGAAGAATTCCGTAATCTTATATTTAGGTATAAAGTCGATTTTCTTGTATATACTCATTTAGCAATCGATATAGAAATGCTTCAAATCATTAGTTTAACATATTTAAGTTAATTAACCCTCTTTATCTTACTGAAGTCTTTAAACGCCTTAACGGCATAACGCCAGTGCATGTAGAAGAATTCCGTTATCATATATTTAGGTATAAAGTCGATTTTCTTGTACATACACATTTAGCAATCGATATCGAAATGCCTCGAATCATTAGTTTAACATATTTAAGTTAATTAACCTTCTTTATCTTGCTGAAGTCTAAAAACGCCTTAATTGCATAACGGCAAAGTATTTAGAAGAATTACGTTATCTTATATTTAGGTATAAAGTCGATTTTCTTATAGATCTCATTTAGCAATCGATATCGAAATGCCTCAAGTCATTAGTTTAACATATTTAAGTTAATTAACCCTCTTTAACTTAGTGAAGTCTACAAACGCCTTAACGGCATAACTGCATGTAGAAGAATTCCATTATCATATATTTAGGTATAAAGTCGATTTTCTTGTACATACACATTTAGCAAACGATATCGAAATGCCTCAAATCATTAGTTTAACATATTTAAGTTAATTAACCCTCTTTATCTTACTGAAGTCTACAAACGCTTTACTTGCATGACGCCAGTGCATGTAGAAGAATTCCGTTATCATATATTTAGGTATAAAGTCGATTTTCTTGTACATACACATTTGGCAATCGATATCGAAATGCCTCAAATCATTAGTTTAACATATTTAAGTTAATTAACCCTCTTTATCTTGCTGAAGTCTAAAAACGCCTTAATTGCATAACGGCAGTGCATTTAGAAGAATTACGTTATCTTATATTTAGGTATAAAGTCGATTTTCTTGTATATACACATTTAGCAATCGATATCGAAATGCTTCAAATCATTAGTTTAACATATTTAAGCTAATTAACCTTCTTTAACATACTGAAGTTCATATAAAGCCATGGCGGCATAACGGCAGTGCATTTAGAAGAATTCCGTAAGCGTATATTTAGGTATAAAGTCGATTGTGTTGTATATAAACATTTAGCAATCGATATCGAAATGCCTCAAGTCATTAGTTTAACATATTTAAGTTAATTAACCTTCTTTAACATACTGAAGTTCATATAAAGCCATGGCGGCATAACGCAGTACATTTGGGAGAATTCCGTAACCTTATATTTAGGTATAAAGTCGATTTTTTTGTACATACACATTTAGCAATCGATTTCGAAATGCTTCTTATAACTGGTGTAACATATCTAAGTTAATAAACCTTCTTTAACGAACTGAAGTTAACATAAAGCCATAACGGCATAACGGCAGTGCATTTAGAAGAATTCCGTAAGCGTATATTTAGGTATAAAGTCGATTTTGTTGTATATAAACATTTAGCAATCGATATCGAAATGCCTCAAATCATTAGTTTAACATATTTGAGTTAATTAACCTTCTTTAGCATATTAAAGTTCATATAAAGCCATGGCGGCATAACGACAGTACATTTGGAAGAATTCCGTAATCTTATATTTAGGTATAAGGAAGATTCTCTTGTACATACACATTTAGCAATCGATTTCGAAAATCTTCAAATCATTAGTTTAACATATTTAAGTTAATAAAGCTTCTTTAACGCACTGAAGTTAACACAAAGCCATGGCGGCATAACGGCAGTTCATGGAGAAGAATTCCGTAATCTTATATTTAGGTATAAAGTCGATTTTCTTGTACATACACATTTAGCAATCGATATCGAAATGCTTCAAATAACTGGTTTAACAGATTTAAGTTAATAAACCTTCTTTAACGAAACTGAAGTTAGCTTAAGGCCATGGCGGCATAACGACAGTACATTTGGAAGAATTCCGTAATATTATATTTAGGTATAAAGTCGATTTTCTTGTATATACACATTTAGCAATCGATATCGAAATGCCTCAAATCATTCGTTTAACATATTTAAGTTAATTAACCTTCTTTAACATATTGAAGTTCATATAAAGCCATGGCGGCATAACGACAGTACATTTGGGAGAATTCCGTAATCTTACATTTGTGTATAAAGTCGATTTTTTTGTATATATGCATTAAGCAATCGATTTCGAAATGCTTCTAATAACTGGTGTAACATATCTAAGTTAATAAACCTTCTTTAACGAACTGAAGTTAACGCAAAGCCTTAACGGCATAACGGCAGTGCATTTAGAAGAATTCCGTAAGCGTATATTTAGGTATAAAGTCGATTTTGTTGTATATAAACATTTAGCAATCGATATCGAAATGCCTCAAATCATTAGTTTAACATATTTGAGTTAATTAACCTTCTTTAGCATATTAAAGTTCATATAAAGCCATGGCGGCATAACGACAGTACATTTGGAAGAATTCCGTAATCTTATATTTAGGTATAAGGAAGATTCTCTTGTACATACACATTTAGCAATCGATTTCGAAAATCTTCAAATCATTAGTTTAACATATTTAAGTTAATAAAGCTTCTTTAACGCACTGAAGTTAACACAAAGCCATGGCGGCATAACGGCAGTTCATGGAGAAGAATTCCGTAATCTTATATTTAGGTATAAAGTCGATTTTCTTGTACATACACATTTAGCAATCGATATCGAAATGCTTCAAATAACTGGTTTAACAGATTTAAGTTAATAAACCTTCTTTAACGAAACTGAAGTTAGCTTAAGGCCATGGCGGCATAACGACAGTACATTTGGAAGAATTCCGTAATATTATATTTAGGTATAAAGTCGATTTTCTTGTATATACACATTTAGCAATCGATATCGAAATGCCTCAAATCATTCGTTTAACATATTTAAGTTAATTAACCTTCTTTAACATATTGAAGTTCATATAAAGCCATGGCGGCATAACGACAGTACATTTGGGAGAATTCCGTAATCTTACATTTGGTATAAAGTCGATTTTTTTGTATATATGCATTAAGCAATCGATTTCGAAATGCTTCTAATAACTGGTGTAACATATCTAAGTTAATAAACCTTCTTTAACGAACTGAAGTTAACGCAAAGCCTTAACGGCATAACGGCAGTGCATTTAGAAGAATTCCGTAAGCGTATATTTAGGTATAAAGTCGATTTTGTTGTATATAAACATTTAGCAATCGATATCGAAATGCCTCAAATCATTAGTTTAACATATTTGAGTTAATTAACCTTCTTTAGCATATTAAAGTTCATATAAAGCCATGGCGGCATAACGACAGTACATTTGGAAGAATTCCGTAATCTTATATTTAGGTATAAGGAAGATTCTCTTGTACATACACATTTAGCAATCGATTTCGAAAATCTTCAAATCATTAGTTTAACATATTTAAGTTAATAAAGCTTCTTTAACGCACTGAAGTTAACACAAAGCCATGGCGGCATAACGGCAGTTCATGGAGAAGAATTCCGTAATCTTATATTTAGGTATAAAGTCGATTTTCTTGTACATACACATTTAGCAATCGATATCGAAATGCTTCAAATAACTGGTTTAACAGATTTAAGTTAATAAACCTTCTTTAACGAAACTGAAGTTAGCTTAAGGCCATGGCGGCATAACGACAGTACATTTGGAAGAATTCCGTAATATTATATTTAGGTATAAAGTCGATTTTCTTGTATATACACATTTAGCAATCGATATCGAAATGCCTCAAATCATTCGTTTAACATATTTAAGTTAATTAACCTTCTTTAACATATTGAAGTTCATATAAAGCCATGGCGGCATAACGACAGTACATTTGGGAGAATTCCGTAATCTTACATTTGGGTATAAAGTCGATTTTTTTGTATATATGCATTAAGCAATCGATTTCGAAATGCTTCTAATAACTGGTGTAACATATCTAAGTTAATAAACCTTCTTTAACGAACTGAAGTTAACGCAAAGCCTTAACGGCATAACGGCAGTGCATTTAGAAGAATTCCGTAAGCGTATATTTAGGTATAAAGTCGATTTTGTTGTATATAAACATTTAGCAATCGATATCGAAATGCCTCAAATCATTAGTTTAACATATTTGAGTTAATTAACCTTCTTTAGCATATTAAAGTTCATATAAAGCCATGGCGGCATAACGACAGTACATTTGGAAGAATTCCGTAATCTTATATTTAGGTATAAGGAAGATTCTCTTGTACATACACATTTAGCAATCGATTTCGAAAATCTTCAGATCATTAGTTTAACATATTTAAGTTAATAAAGCTTCTTTAACGCACTGAAGTTAACACAAAGCCATGGCGGCATAACGGCAGTTCATGGAGAAGAATTCCGTAATCTTATATTTAGGTATAAAGTCGATTTTCTTGTACATACACATTTAGCAATCGATATCGAAATGCTTCAAATAACTGGTTTAACAGATTTAAGTTAATAAACCTTCTTTAACGAAACTGAAGTTAGCTTAAGGCCATGGCGGCATAACGACAGTACATTTGGAAGAATTCCGTAATATTATATTTAGGTATAAAGTCGATTTTCTTGTATATACACATTTAGCAATCGATATCGAAATGCCTCAAATCATTCGTTTAACATATTTAAGTTAATTAACCTTCTTTAACATATTGAAGTTCATATAAAGCCATGGCGGCATAACGACAGTACATTTGGGAGAATTCCGTAATCTTACATTTGGGTATAAAGTCGATTTTTTTGTATATATGCATTAAGCAATCGATTTCGAAATGCTTCTAATAACTGGTGTAACATATCTAAGTTAATAAACCTTCTTTAACGAACTGAAGTTAACGCAAAGCCTTAACGGCATAACGGCAGTGCATTTAGAAGAATTCCGTAAGCGTATATTTAGGTATAAAGTCGATTTTGTTGTATATAAACATTTAGCAATCGATATCGAAATGCCTCAAGTCATTAGTTTAACATATTTAAGTTAATTAACCTTCTTTAACATATTAAAGTTCATATAAAGCCATGGCGGCATAACGACAGTACATTTGGAAGAATTCCGTAATCTTATATTTAGGTGTAAGGAAGATTTTCTTGTATATACTCATTTTGCAATCGATATAGAAACGCTTCAAATCATTAGTTTAACATATTTAAGTTAATTAACCCTTTTTATCTTACAGAAGTCTACAAAAGTTTTAACGGCATAACGGCAAAGCATTTAGAAGAATTACGTAATCTTATATTTAGGTATAAAGTCGATTTTGTTGTATATACACATTTAGCAATCGATATTGAAATGCTTCAAATCATTAGTTTAACATATTTAAGCTAATTAACCCTCTTTATCTTAGTGAAGTCTACAAACACCTTAACGGCATAACGGCAAAGCATTTAGAAGAATTCCGTAATCTTATATTTAGGTATAAAGTCGTTTTTCTTGTACATACACATTTAGCAATCGATATCGAAATGTTTCAAATAACTGGTCTAACATATTTAAGTTAATAAACCTTCTTTAACGAACTGAAGTTGGCGTAAGGCCATGGCGGCATAGCGACAGTACATTTGGAAGAATTCCGTAATCTTATATTTAGGTATAAGGAAGATTTTCTTGTATATATGCATTAAGCAATCGATATCGAAATGCTTCAAATAACTGGTATAACATACTTAAAGAAATAAAGCTTCTTTAACACACTAAAGTTAACACAAAGCCATGGCGGCATAACGGCAGTTCATGGAGAAGAATTCCGTAAGCGTATATTTAGGTATAAAGTCGATTTTGTTGTATATACGCTTTTAGCAATCGATATCGAAATGCCTCAAATCATTAGTTTAACATATTTAATTTAATTAACCCCCTTTATCTTACTGAAGTCTACAAACCCCTTTAACGGCATAACGGCAGTGCATGTAGAAGAATTCCCTTATCATATATTTAGTTATAACGTCGATTTTCTTGTATATACACATTTAGCAATCGCTATCGAAATGCCTCAAATCATTATTTTAAATATATTTAAGTTAATTAACCCTCTCTATCTTACTGAAGTCTACAAACGCCTTAACGGCATAACGGCAAAGCATTTAGAAGAATTCCGTAATCTTATATTTAGGTATAAAGTCGATTTTCTTGTATATACTCATTTAGCAATCGAAATCGAAATGCTTCAAATCATTAGTTTAACATATTTAAGTTAACAAACCTTCTTTAACGCACTGAAGTCTACAAACGTTTTAACGGCATAACGGCAAAGCTTTTAAAAAGAATTTCGTAATCTTATATTTAGGTATAAAGTCAATTTTGTTGTATGTATATATTTAGCAATCGATATCAAAATGCTTCAAATCATTAGTTTAACATACTTAAGCTAATTAACCCTCTCTATCTTACTGAAGTCTACAAACGCCTTAACGGGATAACGGCAAAGCATTTAGATGAATTCCGTAATCTTATATTTAGGTATAAAGTCGATTTTTTTGTATATACACATTTAGCAATCGATATCGAAATGCTTCAAATCATTAGTTTAACATATTTAAGTTAATAAAGCTTCTTTAACGCACTGAAGTTAACACAAAGCCATGGCTGCATAACGGCAGTGCATGTAGAAGAATTCCGTTATCATATATTCAGGTATAAAGTCGATTTTCTTGTATATACACATTTAGCAATCGATATCGAAATGCCTCAATTCATTAGTTTAATATATTTAAGTTAATTAACCCTCTCTATCTTACTGAAGTCTTCAAACGCCTTAACGGCATAACGGCAAAGCATTTAGAAGAATTCCGTAATCTTATATTTAGGTATAAAGTCGATTTTCTTGTATATACTCATTTAGCAATCGAAATCGAAATGCTTCAAATCATTAGTTTAACATATTTAAGTTAATAAACCTTCTTTAACGAACTGAAGTTAACATAAAGCCATAACGGCATAACGGCAGTGCATTTAGAAGAATTCCGTAAGCGTATATTTAGGTATAAAGTCGATTTTGTTGTATATACACATTTAGCAATCGATATCGAAATGCCTCAAATCATTAGTTTAACATATTTAAGTTAATTAACCTTCTTTAACATATTGAAGTTCATATAAAGCCATGGCGGCATAACGACAGTACATTTGGAAGAATTCCGTAACCTTATATTTAGGTATAAGGAAGATTTTCTTGTATATATGCACTTAGCAATCGATTTCGAAAATCTTCAAATCATTAGTTTAACATATTTAAGTTAATAAAGCTTCTTTAACGCACTGAAGTTAACACAAAGCCATGGCTGCATAACGGCAGTTCATGGAGAAGAATTCCGTAATCTTATATTTAGGTATAAAGTCGATTTTCTTGTATATATGCATTAAGCAATCGATATCGAAATGCTTCAAATAACTGGTATAACATATTTAAGTTAATAAACCTTCTTTAACTAACTGAAGTTAACATAAAACCATAACGGTATAACGGCAGTGCATTTGGAAGAATTCCGTAATCTTATATTTAGGTATTAAGTCGATTTTGTTGTATATACACATTTAGCAATCGATATCGAAATGCCTCAAATCATTAGTTTAACATATTTAATTTAATTAACCCCCTTTATCTTACTGAAGTCTACAAACGCCTTAACGGCAAAACGGCAGTGCATGTAGAAGAATTCCCTTATCATATATTTAGTTATAAAGTCGATTTTCTTATATATACACATTTAGCAATCGCTATCGAAATGCCTCAAATCATTAGTTTAATATATTTAAGTTAATTAACCCTCTCTATCTTACTGAAGTCTACAAACGCCTTAACGGCATAACGGCAAAGCATTTAGAAGAATTCCGTAATCTTATGTTTAGGTATAAAGTCGATTTTCTTGTATATACTCATTTAGCAATCGAAATCGAAATGCCTCAAATCATTAGTTTAACATATTTAAGTTAACAAACCTACTTTAACGCACTGAAGTCTACAAACGTTTTAACGGCATAACGGCAAAGCATTTAAAAGAATTTCGTAATCTTATATTTAGGTATAAAGTAAATTTTTGTTGTATGTACACATTTAGCAATCGATATCGAAATGCTTCAAATCATTAGTTTAACATACTTAAGCTAATTAACCCTCTCTATCTTACTGAAGTCTACAAACGCCTTAACGGGATAACGGCAAAGCATTTAAAAGAATTTCGTAATCTTATATTTAGGTATAAAGTCGATTTTCTTGAATATACACATTTAGCAATCGCTATCGAAATGCCTCAAATC
>JAPZAG010002612.1:0-15595 GCA_027475135.1 Bactrocera correcta | reverse complement strand
CGCACGCCAACAAACACAAGGAAGGTTCGACGTCGAGAAGCTGCAATCACAACAGACAGCCAAACGATTTTCTACCCGGCTTGCACTCCTGCTCTCTGAGAGCACTCGTCAACAACTCGGTATAAGGGAGCTGTGGGACGGCATTTCAAACTCCTTACGTACAGCTGCAACCGAAACCATTGGTTTTCGGAATGTGCAAGGAACAGCTGGTACGACGGGGAGTGCCGTGTCGCAGCGGAGAGAAAACAGGCTGCCTACCTCGCAACGTTACGATCAACCACAACACGTGCAGGATGGGATAGATACCGAGAGTTGAAGAGGGAAGCGAGACGCATTTGTAGACAGAAAAAGAAAGAGGCCGAAATGCGTGAGTACGAAGAGCTTGATAAGCTGGCCGACAGGGGTAATGCTCGAAAATTCTACGAAAAGATGCGGCGACTTACAGAAGGTTTCAAGACCGGAGCATATTCTTGTAGAACCCCTAAAGGTGATCTAGTTACCGATGCCCAGAGCATACTTAAATTATGGAGGGAACACTTCTCCAGCCTGCTGAATGGCAGTGAACACTCAACACCAGGAGAAAACGAACCCGAAACCCCAATCGATGACGATGGAGCAGATGTTCCATTGCCCGACCATGATGAAGTTCGAATAGCAATTGCCCGCCTGAAAAACAACAAAGCAGCAGGGGCCGACGGATTGCCGGCCGAGCTATTCAAACACGGCGGCGAAGAGCTGATAAGGTGCATGCATCAGCTTCTTTGTAAAATATGGTCGGACGAAAGTATGCCCAACGATTGGAATTTAAGTGTGCTATGCCCAATCCATAAAAAAGGAGACCCCACAATCTGCGCCAACTACCGTGGGATTAGCCTCCTCAACATCGCATATAAGGTTCTGTCGAGCGTATTGTGTGAAAGATTAAAGCCCACCGTCAACAAATTGATTGGACCTTATCAGTGTGGCTTTAGACCTGGTAAATCAACAACCGACCAGATATTCACCATGCGCCAAATCTTGGAAAAGACCCGTGAAAGAAGAATCGACACACTCCACCTCTTCGTCGATTTCAAAGCTGCTTTCGACAGCACGAAAAAGAGCTGCCTTTATGCCGCGATGTCTGAATTTGGTATCCCCGCAAAACTAATACGGCTGTGTAAACTGACGTTGAGCAACACGAAAAGCTCCGTCAGGATCGGGAAGGACCTCTCCGAGCCGTTCGGTACCAAACGTGGTTTCAGACAAGGCGACTCCCTATCGTGTGACTTTTTCAATCAGCTGCTCGAGAAAATTATTCGAGCTGCAGAACTTAATCGAGCAGGTACAATCTTTTACAAGAGTGTACAGCTGCTGGCGTATGCCGATGATATTGATATCATCGGCCTCAACACCCGCGCCGTTAGTTCTGCTTTCTCCAGACTGAACAAGGAAGCAACTCAAATGGGTCTGGCAGTGAACGAGGGCAAGACGAAATATCTCCTGTCATCAAACAAACAGTCGTCGCACTCGCGACTTGGCTCCCACGTCACTGTTGACAGTCATAACTTTGAAGTTGTAGATAATTTCGTCTATTTAGGAACCAGCATTAACACCACCAACAATGTCAGCCTGGAAATCCAACGCAGGATTACTCTTGCCAACAGGTGCTACTTCGGACTGAGTAGGCAATTGAAAAGTAAAGTCCTCTCTCGACGAACAAAAACCAAACTCTATAAGTCGCTCATTATTCCCGTCCTGCTATATGGTGCAGAGGCTTGGACGATGACAACAACCGATGAGTCGACGTTGCGAGTTTTCGAGAGAAAAGTTCTGCGAAAGATTTATGGTCCTTTGCGCGTTGGCCACGGCGAATATCGCATTCGATGGAACGATGAGCTGTACGAGATATACGACGACATTGACATAGTTCAGCGAATTAAAAGACAGCGGCTACGCTGGCTAGGTCATGTTGTCCGGATGGATGAAAACGCTCCAGCTTTGAAAGTATTCGACGCAGTACCCGCCGCGGGAAGCAGAGGAAGAGGAAGACCTCCACTCCGTTGGAAGGACCAAGTGGAGAGGGACCTGGCTTCGCTTGGAATATCCAATTGGCGCCACGTAGCGAAGAGAAGAAACGACTAGTGCGCTGTTGTTGACTCGGCTATAATCGCATAAGAAGTGTCTACGCCAGTAAAGAAGAAGAAGAAGAATGATTTGAGGCATTTCGATATCGATTGCTAAATGAGTATATACAAGAAAACCGACTTTATACCTAAATTAAAGATTACGGAATTCTTCTAAATGCTTCGCCGTTATGCCGTAAAGGCGTTTGTAGACTCCAGTAAGATAAAGAGGGCTAATTAACTTAAATATGTTAAACTAATGATTTGAAGCATTTCGATATCGATTGCTAAATGTGTATGTACAACAAAATCGACTTTATACCTAAATATAAGATAACGGAATTCATATAAATATACTGCCGTTATGCCGTTATTGCTTTATGTTAACTTCAGTTCATTAAAGAAGGTTTATTAACTTAAATATGTCAAACTAATGATTTAAAGCATTTCGATATCGATTGCTAAATGCGTATATACAAGAAAATCGACTTTATACCTAAATATAAGATTACGGAATTTTTCCAAATGCACTGTCGTTATGCCACCATGGCCTTATATCAACTTCAATACGTTAATAAAGGTTAATTAACTTAAATATGTTAAACTAATGGTTTGAAGCATTTAGATATCGATTGCGTAATGTTTATATACAAGAAAATCGACTTTATACATAAATATAATATTACGGAATTCTTCTAAATGCACTGTCGTTATGCCGCCATGGCTTTATATCACCTTCATTACGTTAAAGAAGGTTAACGAATTTAAATATGTTAAACTAATGATTTGATATATATATATATATATTGTTGCAGCCAAAATTCGCACCCGCCTCTGTGCAGCAAAAAACGCACGCCAACAAACACAAGGATGGTTCGACGTCGAGAAGCTGCAATCACAACAGACAGCCGAACGATTTTCTACTCGGCTTGCACTCCTGCTCTCTGAGAGCACTCGTCAACAACTCGGTATAAGGGAGCTGTGGGACGGCATTTCAAACTCCTTACGTACAGCTGCAACCGAAACCATTGGTTTACGGAAAGTGCAAAGGAACAGCTGGTACGACGAGGAGTGCCGTGTCGCAGCGGAGAGAAAACAGGCTGCCTACCTCGCAACGTTACGATCGACCACAACACGTGCGGGATGGGATAGATACCGAGAGTTGAAGAGGGAAGCGAGACGCATTTGTAGACAGAAAAAGAAAGAGGCCGAAATGCGTGAGTACGAAGAGCTTGATATGCTGGCCGACAGGGGTAATGCTCGAAAATTCTACGAAAAGATGCGGCGGCTTACAGAAGGTTTCAAGACCGGAGCCTACTCTTGTAGAACCCCCAAAGGTGATCTAGTTACCGATGCCCAGAGCATACTTAAATTATGGAGGGAACACTTCTCCAGCCTGCTGAATGGCAGTGAATACACAACACCAGGAGAAAACGAACCCGATACCCCAATCGATGACGATGGAGCAGATGTTCCATTGCCCGACCATGATGAAGTTCGAATAGCAATTGCCCGCCTGAAAAACAACAAAGCGGCAGGGGCCGATGGATTGCCGGCCGAGCTATTCAAACACGGCGGCGAAGAGCTGATAAGGTGCATGCATCAGCTTCTTTGCAAAATATGGTCGGACGAAAGTATGCCCAACGATTGGAATTTAAGTGTGCTATGCCCAATCCACAAAAAAGGAGACCCCACAATCTGCGCCAACTACCGTGGGATTAGCCTCCTCAACATCGCATATAAGGTTCTGTCGAGCGTATTGTGTGAAAGATTAAAGCCCACCGTCAACAAACTGATTGGACCTTATCAGTGTGGCTTTAGACCTGGTAAATCAACAACCGACCAGATATTCACGATGCGCCAAATCTTGGAAAAGACCCGTGAAAGGAGAATCGACACACACCACCTCTTCGTCGATTTCAAAGCTGCTTTCGACAGCACGAAAAGGAGCTGCCTTTATGCCGCGATGTCTGAATTTGGTATCCCCGCAAAACTAATACGGCTGTGTAAGCTGACGTTGAGCGACACAAAAAGCTCCGTCAGAATCGGGAGGTTTCAGACATTGAGATTCCCTATCGTGCGTCTTTTTCAACCTGCTTCTGGAGAAAATAGTTCGAGCTGCAGAACTCAACAGAGAAGGTACCATCTTCTATAAGAGTTTACAACTGCTGGCGTATGCCGATGATATTGATATCATCGGCCTCAACACCCGCGCCGTTAGTTCTGCTTTCTCCAGACTGGACAAGAAAGCAAAAGAAATGAGTCTGGCAGTGAACGAGGACAAGACGAAATATCTCCTGTCATCAAACAAACAGTCGTCGCTTTCGCGACTTGGCACTCACGTCACTGTTGACAGTCATAACTTTGAAGTTGTAGATAATTTCGTCTATCTTGGAACCAGCGTAAACAACACCAACAACATCAGCCTAGAAATCCAACGCAGGATAACTCTTACCAACAGGTGCTACTTCGGACTAAGTAGGCAATTGAGAAGCAAAGTCCTCTCTCGACAAACAAAAACCAAACTCTATAAGTCACTCATAATTCCCGTCCTGCTATATGGTGCAGAGGCTTGGATGATGTCAACAACCGATGAGTCGACGTTGCGAGTTTTCGAGAGAAAAGTTCTGCGAAAGATTTATGGTCCTTTGCGCGTTGGCCACGGCGAATATCGCATTCGATGGAACGATGAGCTGTACGAGATATACGACGACATTGACATAGTTCAGCGCATTAAAAGACAGCGGCTACGATGGCTAGGTCATGTTGTCCGTATGGATGAAAACACTCCAGCTCTGAAAGTATTCGACGCAGTACCCGCCGCGGGAAGCAGAGGAAGAGGAAGACCTCCACTCCGTTGGAAGGACCAAGTGGAGAAGGACCTGGCCTCGCTTGGAATATCCAATTGGCGCCACGTAGCGAAGAGAAGAAACGACTGGCGCGCTGTTGTTGACTCGGTTATAATCGCGTAAGCGGTGTCTACGCCAGTAAAGAAGAAGAAGAATGATTTGAAGCATTTCCAGCATAACCAAAGGTCAAATTCATCAACACACGTCTGCAAACGATACAAATTCGAATTCCATTAGTGATATTACATATAATTTCTCGATAATTCTCGACAAGCTTAATAAGCTAGAAGAGCAAGGTAAACTTACCCACGAACGACTAACTAAACTAGAGCGACAGCAAAGTGCAAGTAAAGCGCAAAAATGAAACCGATAAAAATAATGATATGGAATGCAAATGGCTTGTCAAACGAAGAAAAGAATTAGAGGCATTACTCCATATAGAAAAAAATGATATTTGTCTTATATCAGAAACCCATTTTACTAATGAAACATTCGTTAAATTCAAAAACTACAAGACTTATTGCTCAAACCACCCAAATAACAATGCGAGAGGGGGTAGTGCCATAATTGCCAGAGACAATATTCCCCACTACGAAGAAATTAAAATAAGTGTCCCAGAATTCCAAACCACGACCATATCGGTCGAATCTAGTTTCGGAAGAATAAGTATTACCGCGATATATAGCCCACCTAGACACAATATCAAAATGACTTGTACAAGGAACTTATACTAAAACACCATGGAAAATTCATCATGGGTGGTGACTTTAACGCAAAGCACTCCCAATGGGGTTCAAGAGTTACGACACCGAAGGGAAGAGAGCTATTTAAAGCTGCTATGGCTACTGGATGCGATTTTATGTCTACTGGCAAGCCGACTTACTGGCCTTCCGACACACGAAAACTACCTGACCTGATCGACTTTTTCATCACTCGACAAATATCTAAGAAATTCATTCCCATGGAAAATGGCTTGGACTTAAATTCGGACCACTCGCCAGTATACCTAATCCTAAATGGCCATCTACAAGAAATCGACATACCACCTTATCTCTCTAATAGACATACGGACTGGGAGTATTTCAAAGCTATGCTCGAAAAAAATATTGATTGTAAAGTAAATATAACCACTAAAGATATATTAGAAGATGAAGTTCATACATTTACGAAAACTATTCAAGAATCGGCTTGGAAAAGTACTCCTGTTCCTAAACAAAAAAACTTTTATACTAAATATCCTTCCGATATTTTGGAACTCATAAAGAAAAAGAGAAAACTACGTAAAAAACAGTATAAAACAGAACTAAACAATTTAACTAAGATTCTCAGTTCTAAAATAAAGTTATTTACAAATCAAAATATTTATAATTATATTGAAAAATTAACGCCAAACAAACATACGGATTATTCCCTTTGGAAAGCTATAAAAAATGATAGGAAACCAATATTGTCGAATGCACCCGTCAGAAAGCCAAACGGATCCTGGGCCAGAAGCGACGAAGAAATAGCGAAAGTTTTCTCAGAGAAGCTAACTAAAACATTTAGTCCTTTTGCGTTCAATGGTACTCTACCACAGCTGGAAGAATCGCAATACGTGAGTGAAATCCAACCAACAACAAATAAAGAAGTTGAAAATATTTTTAAAAAGTAGATTTAAACCAAAAAAGGCTCCCGGCTTCGACTTGGTTACTGCTGATATACTAAAAAACCTAACGCGAAAAGCAATAGCAAAGCTTACGGTGATAATAAACGCTTGCTTAAATCTCAGATACGTCCCACTGTCATGGAAAGTATCTGAAATTATTATGGTACAAAAACCTGGCAAAAGTGCACATGAAGCCTCGTCATATCGTCCAATTTCACTGTTGCCTTTTTTATCCAAACTACTTGAAGCTGTAATCATAAGAAGACTTCAGAACGTAATTGAAGAAAAGGAACTTATACCCATTCATCAATTTGGATTTAGATCTCAACATTCCACAATCGATCAAGTTCATCGAATAACGAGCATAATTGAAGATGCGATGGAAAAAAAGCACCATTGCACAGCTGTTTTTTTTGACGTATCGCAGGCGTTCGATAGAGTATGGCACCATGGCTTACTTCATAAATTAAGACTTCACTTTCCTCAGTATCTAACCGAACTAATTGACTCTTACCTGAGCAACCGTTACTTCAGAATCAAGCAGGGTCAAGCATATACTACGTTACAGCCGATAAAAACAGGTGTACCCCAAGGAAGTGTCCTGGGACCAATCTTATATATTTTGTTTACTAGCGACATGCCTACGCCGCCAAACTGCGCCATCGCCACATTTGCAGATGATACCTGCATCATTACGACCGGCAAAAATGTAGTTGAGTCATCGCACAGAATGCAATCTTCACTAAATCAAATCGTAGAATGGACACAGAAATGGTACATTACTTTAAACGAGTTGAAGTCTATCCATGTAAACTTCACTAACAAAAGTGCTATATACATCCCATTACATATTGGAAACGAAGTAACCCCGTATTCCACCTCGGTGAAATATCTTGGTATGACGTTGGATGCAAAGTTGAATTGGAGGGAGCATATACAAAAAAAAGTTTCAGAACTAATACTAAAATACCACAAAATAAACTGGTTAATCGGCAAGAAATTACCCTTAACAACATCAAATAAACTCCTAGTTTACAACCAAACTTTGAAACCTATTTGGACATATGGAATTCAACTATGGGGGTGCGCTGCCCCGTTATACATCGAAGCGGTTCAAAGATTCCAAAACAAAGTTCTGCGAAAAATGGTAAATGCGCCGTGGTATATACGAAATTCGGATCTGCACCGTGATCTTCATTTAAAAATGGTTCGGGAAGTCATTCGCGAAACAACATCGAAACATGCAGAAAGGTTACAAAATCATATAAACAGTGAAGCCCGAAAACTAGGAGAGGCTAGAAATAGCAGGCGCAGACTGAAAAGAACAACGTTTCATGATCTATTACCAATCTGAGAAAGTAACAAATATCATTATATTTAGTTATAAAATTTAGTTTAAAAAAGGAAAGCTTGCTATTACAGCTTTTATTGTTTTGTTCATACATTGCAAAAAATATTGCTTGTTAGTTTAAATTTATCACTAGTTGCAATTTCAATGAAATGTAAACCCCTCATTTATTACGTTTCAATAAAAAAAAAAAAATTTTGATATCGATAGCTAAATGTGTATATACAAGAAAATCGAATTTATACCTAAACGTAAGATTACGGAATTCTTCCAAATGTACTGTCGTTATGCCGCCATGGCTTTATGTCACCTTCATTACGTTAAAGAAGGCCATTTAACTTAAATATGTTAAACTAATGATTTGAAGCATTTCGATATCGAAAGCTAAATGTGTATATACAAGAAAATCGACTTTATACCTAAATATAAGATAACGGAATTCTTCCAAATGCACTGCCGTTATGCCGCCATGGCTTTATGCCAACTTCAGTTCGTTAATGAAGGTTTATTAACTTAAATATGTTAAAATAATGATTTGAAGCATCTCTATATCCATTGCTAAATATGTATATACAACAAAATCGACTTTTAAAACCCAAATATAAGATAACGGAATTTTTCTAAATGCACTGCCGTTATGCCGCCATGGCCTTAAGCAAACTTCAGTTCGTTAAAGAAGGTTTATTAACTTAAATATGTTAAACCAGTTATTTGAAGCATTTCGATATCGATTGCTTAATGCATATATACCAGAAAATCGACTTTATACATAAAAATGAGACTACAGAATTCTTCCAAATGTACTGTCGTTATTACGCCATGGCTTTATATAAACTTCAATACGGTAAAGAAGGTTAATTCCCTTAAATATGTTAAACTAATGATTTGAAGCATTTCGATATCGATTGCTAGATGCGTATATACAAAAAAATCGACTTTATACCTACACTAGGCGTCAAATGAAAGTATAAATTTCACAGTAGCTATTTCAATTAGATTTATTTAAAAAAATAAGTAGTAATTCATACAATATTGTTCTATTTCTAAACGTATACGGATTACAAAAAATGTAAAGTAAATCTTATTCCCTTAATGGAAAGAAAAATATTTTATTTTTTATTTGAAAATCTGATACTAAAACAAAAGTCGTCAAATGAAAGTATAAATTGGCAACACATATAGAAAATTTTCTTTTGAAAAGAAGTTTAGTAATTGGTATTACCACCTTTATTTTGAATTACTGCTCGAAGACGTTTGGGCATACTTCGAACCAAATTCTCTAACATTTCCGACGAAATATTAACCCATTGGCGGTTCATCTCTAAGAAAAAGGACGCCAAATTTGTGCGGCTACTTTTTGGAATTTTAGAGTCCAAAATTGCCCACAAATGCTCAATCGGGTTTAAATCTGGCGATTGAGCTGGCCAGTTCAGTTTTTCGATTGCGTTTTCTTCAAAAAAGTGAGTTGCAAGTCGGGACGTGTGTTTGGGATCGTTATCTTGTTGAAAAATAAACGACCCCAAATGCATTTTTTCCGCGCTTATTGTCAAATTTTCGCTTAGAATGTCAACGTATGCAGCTGCCGTCATTCTTCCATCGACTTTTACCAAGTTGCCCACACCAAATTTAGAGAAGCATCCCCACACCATAAGAGACCCACCTCCATGCTTCACTGTTGTTTGTATGCACTGTGGTTTTAAGCGATCAGAACTTTTGCACCAAACTCGTTTACGTTTTTTTGAGTTCTTGAGCTCGAATTTGGACTCGTCGGACCAAATTATTTTTTCCCCAAAAAGTGATTGGCATGTTTACATACCGTTTTGCAAACTCCAGCCTTTTTCTCCTATTCACAATGGAAATCATAGGTCGTTTTTTTGCGACATAATTTTTTAAACCAAATGATCTAAATTTTCTCTGCATTGTACTGACGGAAAGATTTAAATTTAAACTTTCAATCAACTCCCTGCATGAAATTTCAGGGTTTAAATTTCAACTTTTCTTCTTATGAGACGCTCAACGTGTTTTTATATTTTGACCTTTGGACCGCCTCCATACTGAGTCTTACATGTTTTCCTTTTTTTGAAGTTTTCGAAAATCTTTCTTGCTCCTCCGATGGAAATAGAATATTTTTCAGAAATTTTTGCGTTTGTTTTGCCTTTCTTCCTATCTTCTACAATTAGGTTTCGAATCTCTTCAGTTTTTCGCATTTTGCACTAAGAACAGAACAAAAATCAAATGAAAAACCATTAAATTTTAAAAAAGTTGTCGTAATCAGTGAAAGTTTAGTTAAACTTTTAATCAACTTTAAATTTACCTTGTAAAAAATAACACAAATTAAAATTATACTTTCATATGACGCACGCGCATCAAACGACTAGCACAGACTAATTACTTTTATTGATAAAAAGACTTTTTACGTATACATAACAAGCATACATTATGGTCGAACGGTTTATTTACATAACGGTGCCTCTTCATGGAATACTATTCGCATCAATTGCGGAATTTGCAAATGTAAGAAGTGAACGAATGCAGTGAAGTTGATAAAAATTAAATTTATACTTTCATTTGATGCCTAGTGTAAACATAAGATTACGAAATTCTTCCAAATGTACTGCCGTTATGCCGCCATGGCTTTATGTCAACTTCAATACGTTAAAGAAGGCTATTTAACTTAAATATGTTAAACTAATGATTTGAAGCATTTCGTTATCGATTGCTAAATGTTTATATACAAGAAAATCGACTTTATACCTAAATATAAGATTACGGAATTCTTCTAAATGCACTGACTATATGCCGCCATGGCTTTATATCACCTTCATTACGTTAAAGAAGGTTAACTTACTTAAATATGTTAAACGAATGATTTGAAGCATTTCGATATCGATTGCTAAATGCGTATATACAACAAAATCGACTTTATACCTAAATATGAGACTACGGAATTCTTCCAAATGTACTGTCGTTATGTCGCAGGGCTTTATATAAACCTCAATACGTTAAAGAAGGTTTATTAACTTAAATATGTTAAACTAATGATTTGAAGCATTTCGATATCGATTGCTAAATGCATATATTCAACAAAATCGACTTTATACCTAAATATAAGATTACGGAATTCCTCTAAATGCACTGTCGTTATGCCGTTATGGCTTTATGTTAACTTCAGTTCGTTAAAGAAGGTTAATTAACTTAAATATGTTAAACTAATGAGTTGAACCATCTCGATATCGATTGCTAATGTGTATTTACAACAAAATCGACTTTATACCTAAATATGAGATTACGGAATTCTTCTAAATGCACTGTCGTTATGCCGCCATGGCTTTATATCAACTTCAATACGTTAAAGAAGGTTAACTAACTTAAATATGTTAAACGAATGATTTTAAGGATTTCGATATCGATATCTAAATCTGTATATAAAAGAAAATCGACTTTATACCTAAATATAAGATTAGGGAATTCTTCTAAATGCACTGCCGTTATGCCGCCATGGCTTTAAGCCAACTTCCGTTCGTTAAAGAAGGTTTATTAACTTAAATATGTTAAACTAATGATTTGAAGCATTTCGATATTGATTGCTTAATGTGTATATACAGGAAAATCAACTTTATACATAAATATAAGACTACGGAATTCCTCCAAATGTATTGTCGTTACGCTGCCATGGCTTTACATCAACTCCAATACGTTAAATAAGGTTAATTCCCTTAAATATGTTAAACTAATGATTTGAAGCATTTCGATATCGATTGCTAGATGCGTATATACAAAAAAATCGACTTTATACCTAAACATAAGATTACGGAATTCTTCTAAATGCACTGTCGTTATGCCGCCATGGCTTTATATCACCTTCATTACGTTAAAGAAGGTTAACTAACTTAAATATGTTAAACGAATGATTTGAAGGATTTCGATATCGATATCTAAATGTGTATATAAAAGAAAATCGACTTTATACCTAAATATAAGAATAGGGAATTCTTCCAAATGCACTTCCGTTATACCGTTATGGCTTTACGTAAACTTCAGTAGGAAAAATAAGGTTCATTAACTTAAATATGTTAAACTAATGATTTGAAGCATTTCGTTATCGATTGCTAAATGCGTATATACAACAAAATCGGCTTTATACCTAAATATAAGATTACGGAATTCTTCTAAATGCACTGTCGTTATGCCGCCATGGCTCTATATCACCTTCATTACGTTAAAGATGGTTATCTAACTTAAATATGCTAAACCATTTATTTGATGCATTTCGATAGCGATTGCTTAATGTGTAAATACAAGAAAATCGACTTTATACCTAAATATAAGATTACGGATTTTTTCCAAATGCACTGCCGTTATACCGTTATGGCTCTACGTACACTTCAGTAAGAAAAATAAGGTTAATTAACTTAAATATGTTAAACTTATGAGTTGAACCATCTCGATATCGATTGCTTATGTGTATATGCAACAAAATCGACTTTATAACTAAATATAAGATTACGGAATTCTTCTGGCTTTATATCAACTTCAATACGTTAAAGAAGGTTAATTAACTTAAATATGTTAAACTTATGATTTGAAGCATTTCGTTATCGATTGCTAAATGTGTATATACAAGAAAATCGACTTTATACCTAAATATAAGATTACGTAATTCTTCTAAATGCACTGCCGTTATGCCGCCATGGCTTTAAGCCAACTTCAGATCGTTAAAGACGGTTTATTAACTTAAATATGTTAAACTAATGAGTTGAACCATCTCGATATTGATTGCTAATGTGTATATACAACAAATTCGACTTTATACCTAAATATAAAATTATAACATTACGGAATTCTTCTAAATGCACTGCCGTTATACCGTTAAGGCTTTATGTAGACTTCAGTATGCTAAAAAATGTTTATTAACTTAATATGTTAAACTTATGATTTGAAGCATTTCGATATCGATAGCTAAAAGTGTATATACAAGAAAATCGATTTTATGCCTAAATATAAGATTACGGAATTCTTCTAAATGCACTGCCGTTATACCGTTATGGCTTTACGTACACTTCAGTAGGAAAAATAAGGTTAATTAACTTAAATATGTTGAACTAATGAGTTGAACCATCTCGATATCGATTGCTAATGTGTATTTACAACAAACTCTACTTTATACCTAAATATAAGTTTACGGAATTCTTCTAAATGCACTGTCGTTATGCCGCCATGGCTTTATATCAACTTCAATACGTTAAAGAAGGTTAACTAACTTAAATATGTTAAACTAATGATTTGAAGCATTTCGATATCGATTGCTAACTGTGCATGTACAACAAACTCGACTTTTTACCTAAATATAAGATTACGGAATTCTTCTAAATGCACTGCCGTTATGCCGCCATGGCTTTAAGCCAACTTCCGTTCGTTAAAGAAGGTTTATTAACTTAAATATGTTAAACGAATGATTTGAAGGATTTCGATATCGATATCTAAAAGTGTATATAAAAGAAAATCGACTTTATACCTAAATATAAGATTAGGGAATTCTTCCAAATGCACTGCCGTTATACCGTTATGGCTTTACGTAAACTTCAGTAGGAAAAATAAGGTTCATTAACTTAAATATGTTAAACTAATGATTTGAAGCATTTCGCTATCGATTGCTAAATGTGCATGTACAACAAAATCGACTTTATACCTAAATACAAGATAACGAAATTCATAGAAATATACTGCCGTTATGCCGTTATTGCTTTATGTAAACTTCAGCAAGATAAAGAAGGTTAATTAACTTAAATATGCTAAACCAGTTATTCGATGCATTTCGATATCGATTGCTAAATGTGTAAATACAAGAAAATCGACTTTATACCTAAATATAAGATAACGGAATTCTTCTACATGCACTGCCGTTATGCCGCCATAGCTTTATGCCAACTTCAGTTAGTTAATGAAGGTTTATTAACTTAAATATGTTAAACTAATGATTTGAAGCATCTCGATATCAATTGCTAAATATGTATGTACAACAAAATCTACTTTAGACCTAAATATAAGATAACGGAATTTTTCTAAATGCACTGCCGTTATGCCGCCATGGCTACATGCCAACCTCAGATCGTTAAAGAAGGTTTATTAACAAAAATATGTTAAACTAATGAGTTGAAGCATCTCGATATCGATCGCTAAATGTGTATATACAAGAAAATCGACTTTTTACATAAATATAAGACTACGGAATTCTTATAAATGTACTGTCGTTATGCCGCCATGGCTTAATATCAACTTCAATACGTTAAAGAAGGTTAATTAACTTAAATATGTTAAACTAATGATTTGAAGCATTTCGATATCGATAGCTAAATGTGTATATACAAGAAAATCGACTCTTTACCTAAATATAAGATTACGGAATTTTTCCAAATGCACTGCCGTTATACCGTTTTGGCTTTATGTAAACTTCAGTAAGATAAAGAAGGTTAATTAACTTAAATATGTTAAACTAATGATTTGAAGCATCTCGATATCCATTGCTAAATATGTATATACAACAAAACCGACTTTAAACCTAAATATAAGATAACGGAATTTTTCTAAATGCACTGCCGTTATGCCGCCATGGCCTTAAGCAAACTTCAGTTCGTTAAAGAAGGTTTATTAACTTAAATATGTTAAACCAGTTATTTGAAGCATTTCGATATCGATTGCTAGATGCGTATATACAAAAAAATCGACTTTATACCTAAATATGAGACTACGGAATTCTTCCAAATGTACTGTCGTTATGTCGCCATGGCTTTATATAAACTTCAATACGGTAAAGAAGGTTAATTCCCTTAAATATGTTAAACTAATGATTTGAAGCATTTCGATATCGATTGCTAGATGCGTATATACAACAAAATCGACTTTATACCTAAACATAAGATTACGGAATTCTTTCAAATGTACTGCCGTTATGCCGCCATGGCTTTATGTCAACTTCATTACGTTAAAGAAGGTTATTTAACTTAAATATGTTAAACTAATGATTTGAAGCTTTTCGTTATCGATTGCTAAATGTTTATATACAAGAAAATCGACTTTATACCTAAATATAAGATTACGGAATTCTTCTAAATGCACTGTCGTTATGCCGCCATGGCTTTATATCACCTTCATTACGTTAAAGAAGGTTAACTAACTTAAATATGTTAAACGAATGATTTTAAGGATTTCGATATCGATATCTAAATGTGTATATAAAAGAAAATCGACTTTATACCTAAATATAAGATAACGGAATTCTTCCACATGCACTGCCGTTATACCGTTATGGCTTTACGTACACTTCAGTAGGAAAAATAAGGTTAATTAACTTAAATATGTTAAACTAATGAGTTGAACCATCTCGATATCGATTGCTAATGTGTATTTACAAAAAAATCGACTTTATACCTAAATATGAGACTACGGAATTCTTCCAAACGTACTGTCGTTATGTCGCCATGGCTTTATATAAACTTCAATACTTTAAAAGAAGGTTAAGTAACTTAAATATGTTAAGCTAATGATTTGAAGCATTTCGATATCGATTGCCAAATGCGTATATACAACAAAATCGACTTTATACCTAAATATAAGTTTACGGAATTCTTCTAAATGCACTGTCGTTATGCCC
>JAPZAG010002611.1:0-15615 GCA_027475135.1 Bactrocera correcta | reverse complement strand
ATATAGAACCGTTTGACTCTTCATTGTGCACCATGCTTCGCAGGCTTTAATTAAAACCCATTTTTATATTTTAGTAAAAGAAATGAGCATTGGCACGTGAAGCTTTTTTTAACCGGACGAGCAGCGCTGATTGTGTATGTAAACGCATGTAAAACTTAGTACTAAATATGTATATAGTTATATATAACAACTCTTTATATATTTTCTTATATCTGTATATATGTACATAGCTGGCCGCCATTTGCATTTCTCTCCGGCCGGTCCAAGGCAATTATATTGTCAGAATGATTTTGCTGTGCGTTGCACTCTTTAGCCTTATTGTTTTTTGTGTTTTTGTATAATTTTTTGCTATTATTTATACATTTTACTTGCGGCTTTATTGTTGGCCTATTCTGTAGAGTCCTTTATTTCCCAGTTTGCTGCCAATTTATTTTATCGTTGCCTTAATTAATTGGTCATGCTAGGCCGGCTACTGTCGCTGCCGCCATCGCTTCAATGCAATTAGGAAATTTTATTTTTGTAATTTACATTAACTTTACTTTTGCAGCATCGCTATTTGATTGTATGTACTAATTTTGCTTACTTATGCTAGTATATACAGTGGTGGGCATGTTGTTGATGGAATTTCTAACTTTAAAAAAAATTTTTTTTAAGTAAATTTTTGTGACCATTTTATGCAGCTCAATTGTGATAATAATTGCTTAGTTCAATAATGTTTTCTTCGTATCCAATTTTTTGTCATAAACTATATTAAACTGTATGCTAAAATACTTATAAGTTTCATAGCTCGTTTAAAGGGAACATTTTCGAGACTTTCAGCAGTCTAAATTCTTAGCCCAGAGTACTCAATATATTATACAGGAACCAATACATAGAGGATAGCAAAGAAGAGGGTTGAATATAATACATTGAAAAAAAAAAAATATATAAATTGATTAAAACTAGTTTTCAAATTGCTTTTCTAAAATACCGTATTGAAAAATTACAACAATTGTTTAATCTAAAAAATCAGCTTGAAATATAAAAAAAATCTTAATACGATGTTATCAAGGGGTTACATGGGGTTACGGGATAAAAAAAAATTATATTTTATTACGTTATTAAATTCTACAACATCCCTACAACACCTCTAGAAAATTATCCCTTTCCAAGTTGATCAGGATAATAGCTTCGGAGATACCGCTTTGTCTTTAGACGAGTTTTTCTCGAAACTGTGTTTTTGAAGTCGGTTGGCAAGATTTCTCCAGAACTACTCAACCGATCTTCATGAAACTTTTTGAAGGATTTTTTTTTTTTTTTAAATTTTCATTTTGTTTTTTTTTTTTTTAAATGTCTGCCAAAAATCTAATTTTCAGTTTTTTTTTTCATTCAATCAAGTTGTAAGTAAAGGTTTTAACTAAAACACGTATTTTTTTCAGTTTGGACGCTTCCGATTACACGATTTCCGATTTTTCCAAAAAATTTTAGAATTTTTTTGTTAATAGTGTATATTGGTAACAATAAAAAATTCTAATAAAATATTTAATTTTTTATATAAAAAAAAATTTGAAAAAAGGCTCGTAACCCCTTAAAATTATAATTTTTGTTTTTGTTTTGTTTTTAATAATATAAGTTTTTCTCAAAACTGTTTTAGTTACAAAATTTCAACCCTGGTACTCAATAAAAGTACTCTTAAAGGCGTCATTGCTTCATTTTGCTCTCTAGCCCCTGCTCATAACACTTTTAATGTTCTAAGTGCCACGTTGAACCAGTTAAGTCTATTATGTATTGTACATATCTTCTTAAACCGAAAGCTCCTGAAATAACAGCGTTTACATTATAAAGAAAGGATTTTGAAACTATACCAAAACCATGAAAAGCTCGCTATATGCGAAAAAGCAGTCGTCAGCTTTAGAACATTCATTGAGGAATATCCCCCAGACAAAGCTTACGAAAATCAGAGAATTCATAACAGCTCAAATCATTTCGAATGGAACTGCCAAATTTCAACACAAAGATCAATATTTCACATATAATAAAAATTGTTATCGGATTATATCTATATAGGTCGAAAATTCAGACTAATATTTCGCGTTTATCGCGTTTTAATAGTGATTCCCATATTTAGTATTAGTAAATTACAGAGAAATGAAATAGAATGTTACAGGGTGTATATTATATCGTGCCTGTTTAAAGATATATAGTAAATTAAGGGGGTATTCTACCCTAAAATTTTGAAACATATGATTTTTTTTCATATATTTAAAGTTTAGACTTTCAAAAATATGACTTTGGAAGGATTTTTCAAAAATTTGACTTATTTTTTGAGATACACGCGTTTTTCTCGAAACTACTTTTTTCCACACGGTACCGGCATTATCTCCAGTTGTATACAACCAATTTACTTAAAATTTTGTGTGAACCTTCTTTATATAATCCTTTATCCTTCCTACCAGCATCGTGTCAAATTTTTTGATTTTAATATTTAAAAAAATTGAGGAATTTAAAAAAAAAGCGTAAAAAATGATTTTTATTTTCAGGCAGTCACCGTTTTTCAAAATTTTTTTTTTTTCGTGTTCCCGGTCTATAACAGCATCCTTACTGATTAAGAGTTTATTTTGATTTTTTTTTTTTCAGACCACCAGGAGAGCCAGGATCAATGTCACCAGGATGCGCCATTTTTGTTTACACCTGTCTCCCCCCCCTCTAATTATTTTAATTTTTAATATTTTTTTATAAAATTTTTTTTCTCTATTCTTAAGATATCAATAAAAAACACCATAAAAAAATAGATGGTAAAAATATATTTTATTTATTTTTTTTTGTTTTTGTTTTAAATAAAATTCAAAAACTGCCCAAAATTTGACATAGTAAATATTAATTTTTTCAGCACCCGACGAACTTTGAAATATCTTGAAGGAAGCTTGGGAGACCCTGTATAGTGTTATAGGACACCCGACGTGACGCGCTAATTTTCGATTGCACATAGATTAGACTAGGTTTGATAGCTCAAAGATTGCACGTGGACTGCTGTAGTTCTTTGTGAAGTCGTAGAAAAGAGAAGCTCCTGTGTTCGAACTTATAAATTATAAAAACGCTATGTAGCCAATACAAATTTGCACAGCCTTATAGCATAGACGTCTATAGGGCAATGGCCTCTTAAAACCCACAGAACTAAGGAGAGGCTAGGGCAAATAGGTCACAGCGCAGGTATCTAGTAGTAGAAAACAAGAGAATATGGGTGCGCCTCATTCTGCTGATAGCGGCTCATCAGTTTGATAATTGCCTGCGATTCCCCTGCGGCCTGGCACCCATACCAGTCGTATAACAAAGAGACCCGATGGTGTTGATAGCAAGATTAGGCACTCCTCTACACCAACTCTGAACTCCATGTAAATGAATTCATCGCTCTGCTATCTGAGTGAATGGTCACTTCTTTGAAGAAGGCTGCATTCCGAAGCGGGAGATCTGCTGCTACCCTAAAGGCTGCAACCTCGGCTTGTAAGACACTGCAATAGTTAAGAAGTCTTAAGCTGGAGTTGATAGAGAGCTCCTGACCATAAACTCCTCCACCAGCATTTCCCTCAAGCTTTGACCCACTTATAACGAAGCTCACTGTCCCTCACTGCGATCCAAGTTATCCGATATGACATCAAAGCGTATAAGAATATCCGAGTGTTCAAGTACATGTTCTCTTAAGAAGTATAGCACAAAGCTGTCATACAAACTGATCGATCAACTTCATTCCTCATTTTTATTTGCTGAGATATTTTCACAAACTGTAAAATACATTATTGTCTAAGACAATGGTATAATAGCTAAAGAAATTATTCAAAAGCGATCACTATAGCATATGTCTCCCATACAGTCTGTACGTTCAATGTCAAATGCTTGTATGTAGACTTCTTTGAAGTACTTGCATGGAAAACTATTTTCTTTGAAAAAATGTATTCATGAAATTTAGGAAGCATTATTGCTTAGGCAGCAATCCAAGCTTTGAAAAATTGTTTATATCGGACAACTATAGCATATAGCTGTTATGCAAACTACGAACTGTAATTAATCAAAATCGATTTAACAAATATATTTTTAAAATATTTTAAGCTATGAGAAATACACCTGCGAAGGTTAATAAAGCTGCAGTGCAGCCGAAGTTTAAATTTTTTCTTGTTTTTACTAAATCTAATATATTTTCTTATTAATAATGACAACCACTGTATGGGCTGTAACATTTCTATATGTTATTACATTTCTGTTACAGTTTTTAGATCAAAATATTATAATTCGTTAAACTCTGAATTATTTACAAATGCAATTAATTTACACCACTTTAAATAGTAACGTTGCATTGTATTAAAAAAATAACACATTATGGTTTACTTTAATTAATAATTAACCAGTTTTTATTGGGCTTACCCTCATGACTCCTACTGTAGATAAAAATGCTACATAAACATATTTTTGTTACAAATAAATTAAATATTTAGTTTATTGCGGTTTGTGGTAGCGATAAAATCATTTGCACAGTCACTACTTCCTGTTTGCATTTAAAATTAGTTCATTAGCTTTTTAAATATGTACACATGTAAGGATAATTTTTTTTTAAATGTTATATATAACTAGCTGGCAATGGTTGCGCGAGGCTTCGCCACGCCCGTCAAAATATGCAAAGTAAAAAAAATATTAATAAAATAAAAAATTAACTTAAATCTTTAGACTGTTCTTTAGTTCAACTTAATCTTTAACATTTACAACTGATTCCAACAAAGCAATTTAACGGAATAGTTATATTTTTAATTTCAGTTATGCCTAAAGCAAAATAAGTTAAATAAAAAACTTAAGTAATCTCGTAGATTTTTATTGTTCATCAGTAAGCAAAATATTTTTAGGAGAGATTTTATTTTAATTCTTTATTTGTTTTATGACAATTAAAGCGTTAATTTTAAAATTTCTCAGTTTTTATGAACTGGCTTGACTGCAAAGAAAAGAATTCTTAAGTGAAAAGTTGCATAAAAACTAAAATTAAATTCTCTTTAAAATAAGGAAAAAAAACTGAAACCGGTGCACCGGTATATTAAATTATTTCTCTGTAAACAATTTTTAGAACTTTTTTCTCAGGAGATAAAATAAAAAGATTATTTTTATTAGTGACTCGCGACAAAGCTACGTAAAGCTGGCCATGAGAGAAACAATTGATACTTAGGTCCAGTCCAGCGACTTCTAATGTTTGGCCTTGAGATTTGTTTATTGTCATAGCGAAACAAAGTTTTAAAGGAAATTGGAGGCGTTTGAACTGAAAAGGCAAGTCTGTCGGAATAATAGGTATTCTGGGTATTAATACAATATCTCCAGCGCCACATCCAGTTACAATCTTACACTCTATTAAATAATTTTTGAAAGATACTATGACCAAGCGGGTGCCGTTACAAAGTTTTGGAGGATTTAGGTTTCTTAACAAAATAACTGGTGAGCCTAGTTTAAGATTAAGTTTGTGCGGAGGTGCGCCAGACGGATTTAATGAATTAAGAAATTCGGTTGGAAAATGAACTATTTGCTCAGAATCGACAACTGTGTCGACTGAATAGTAAGTCTTATTAGGGGCGTCAAATTTGCATTGAACCATGTCATTAATTACATAACATTCGTCATTTGTTGGAGTTAAAATAGCTCTCTCCTTAAACCAATCCAATGTTTTCCCACTTACATTTGAAATATCTGGATAGACCTTTTCTATAAGTTCTTCAAGGTTTTTAACAGGTACACAAAGACTTTGATTTATGTCTACTTTACCGTTTTTGTCTGTCATTTTCCCATGACCAATTTGCAGTAGTGTCTTACCGAAAATTTCATTTTCTAGACCTGGGGTCAGCCTCATGTTCTTTTTTAATTGGACATTATAGATATGTTTCCACAACTTTGATCTTTTCAAGCACGCATTTACCTCATCTGCCCTTGTACCCCTAGGAACCACGGGCAAAATTTGACGAAAGTCTCCAGAAAATAGTACTGTGCATCCACCCATAGGTGAAACTTTGTTGCGTAGGTCTTGCAATGTTTTATCTAAAGCCTCTACTCCTGATTTGTGTGCCATTGTAGCTTCATCCCAAACTATAAGCGAGCAGTCTTGCATAACCTTAGCAGTACTGCTTTGTTTAGGAATGTTGCAAATTTTGCTTATTTCCTCAGTTACCTTAAGTGGAATTTTAAACATTGAATGAGCAGTTCTTCCTCCATCGAGAAGAGTTGCTGCTATGCCTGAGGATGCAACAGCTAACGCGATTTTCCCTAAAGATCGAACTTTTCCCAATAGTAAATTAATAAGAAATGTTTTCCCAGTACCCCCAGGGGCATCAAGAAAGAATATTTTACCCTCACAATTAGAAGCAGAACTCAAAACAAAATTTATATATACTTTTTTGTTCTGAATTAAGCTTATCTTCATTACGTCTAACAATTTCAAGTAGTTGATGTTGATCATATGATTTTTCTTTCTCGTATAGTCTATTATTGACAGTGTTAACGTCAGTTATCAGTGGAAGGGAAAAATCGGTAACTGTTTTACCACAAAGAGAAATTAAAATTTTGTTAAGGTCACACAAAGCCTCATCAAAAATTAATTGATTGTAACCTAAATTTTGATTACCAGCTTCTCGTTTTTTTCTTTGCAATATGTCTTCTGACATACTTTCTTTAAATTTATTCCAAAGTTCAACAGAATCCGAAACTTGACAAAAAGACAAAATTATACCAAATAAATATCGCATCGAAACAGACGAAGCACTAATTTCTGCTTCCAGTAGCGTTTGTTCCCAAAGTGAATCATCTTCCAACAAACCCAAAGCTTTGCAGGCTGCTTGATAGGAACTAAAAGCCCTACCTTGAACAGTTTTTAAAAATTGGAAAGAAGTTGGGCCTTCGACTTTATGTAAAAGCATCCTTAGGTAAAAGCATTCACTATTATTGGGATGAACAACATAAACTTTTCCCCAAAGCGTCTCCTTTTTTTAATTTTTCGAAACCCCTCAACAGGAGAGCCTATTTTCCTACGTTGGAACTTTTTTGTAGATCCATTCCACGTGTAATAAGCAGGAACTTTGTCGTAGGTTATAGTTTTGGCGAAATCATCATTTGCACATAATTTAAAAAAAAGCCGTTAAAGTCGTATCTGTTGGATTTTTAACAATATCACGCACGTTATTTTCGTTGAAATATATCCTTTGGCCGTTTTCTAAATGAACTGATAGATGAGTAATAGTAGGATAGCGATCATGGATATCAAAAGAAAAAATTCTCCACAGAGCTTCCGACGTGCATATGTATCTTCCAGACTGAAATTCTTGAATTTCATCTTTCGAATTTATTGTAAAGGTTGCTTGGTCGCTACCCTTATTTATGTATTTACATACGTATTTAATAGATTTTATAGAACTGCAGAGCTCGACATTGATATGGGCATTAAAAGTTTTTAATAACACAGGGTTATATGGTACCACCCAGCTATTATCAACAGTGTAGTTGCGCAACGATGCTGTTTGACCTCCTTCTGCTGGGGATAAACGGCGATATTTTGGATATCCATCATCCCCACAGGATGTGGTATCTTGAAAAGCTTTTGGATATTTTTTTATACAACGGTTCTCTTTCATACATGGAGCGTTAGGGTTTAAAGCACCGCATGGTCCATGTATCATGTGCTTCACTACCAAATCGTGCAAAATTGGGTCGCATTGCTTATTCGGTAATTCGGCGGAAATAACACTATCAACTTGATTTGCTGTTATCTTATTTTTTAACCAAAGCAATAGATGCACATGTGGAAGTCCACGCTTTTGCCATTCCACAGTATACATATGACACTGAGGCGGGCCAAATATATGAGCTTTGTTAATTAATTTTAACAGCTTTTTAATTTTTAAGTTAAAAACTCTATTGATAATATCATAGCGCTGTTGAACAACAGTGTTTGAATCAAAATTTGGGTTTTTAAATTTTCTTCCCAGTTAGGGTTGCATGTAATTGTTATGAACAAATCAGGCTTCCCATAATTCCTGACATAAGTCATAGCATCTTGCGTTTTTTCATGAAGATATCTAGGGCCGCCTGTGAACGTTGCAGGGAGAATAACTAATTGACCAATTTGATTTGGTTCTTCATTTGATTTTAAAGCATCCTTCAAATGAATATAGTTCTCTGCACGTAACTGTTTTTGGTTATTTCGTAAATACGCCAGACGCTCTGTCTAAATTTTTAGCGTATTGATCAACTATGTACTGATTCATTAACATTCCATACTTATGAATCGGGTTGAAAAAATTTTTCCCTTACCATTAAACGATAGCAATAAAAGCTCATACAGGAAACTGTTTTTGAGATAGGCTCTTTCGAAATAGGATCAATTTGTGGAATATTTGTGTAGTAACCGTTTTCACCGCGACAAAATATTAGTGGGTATTGGAGACTATCATAACTACGATGAAGTTCAGAAATTCGAACTAAATTGTTGCACCGACGTTTTAAAATTATGTCCCTTTTATTAAATTCTTGACCAGTTATCATGACCGCAACTTCACTGGTACATGGTGCATTGTATCGACCAGGATGACTTCCGACAGGCACTTTATTTGCATGAATAATTACTTGGAAATCTGGAGTATTTGGTGGAACACTTTCTAATGCAGTTTTAAATGACGAAATATACGCGTTATGTTCATGCAACATGTCTTGCAAAACCCTTACAACTCCTTTGTCAACTACTTGCGCTGCTCTACTACATCTTACGGACGCTTGTGCTTCAGAGTCTGAAATAAAATAAATCTGAAGGAATTGATGCCCTTGGTCTAATTCCGGAAACAAACTACCTGCTAAGTGGTAAACTTGCCCTTGTATCTTAAACGTAGGCATGAAACCACGCTCGACAATTTGATTACTCCGAAATGAAGTAAATTGGAATGCATTGTTGTAGCTCCGTATATTTTGCAAAAAATGAGTCGATTTTGGATGATTACCTGTTAATAAGGACTTTAGTGGTTCGGGTGGAGGAGAGATTTCTTCTAAATAGACTTTTCCACCAAGGCAGCACATGCCAACTGATTCACCTGGATATCTTTTGGCAGAACAAAAACTACAAACAATTGACATATTTCCAATTGAAATATATTGGTCATTTGCATAATCAATCGCAGCATCGTAGCGCATACCCGAAAGCTTTTTTTCACGCCACAAATGTTGGCTGGCTTCAAGCCGGCGCGCATGGTTTCTAACCCTATTTTGCATCAGGCGCGCCTCCCGCTGACTTTCTGTTTCAATAGTACGCGCATTGCGCTGTCTCTTCGCACGTACAGATAGTACGTCGTTATCAGTACGACGTCGGGGCATGCTTTTAATTAAATTTTTAGATTTAGTAGTCAAAATTCTCGCAATTTTGAGAAAACACGAAAAACGTTCAGTTCTATTCGCTTGCTAATTCGAGAATGATTAATAATTTCCAGCAGCTGACCACATGTTACAAATATGCCACTCATGTTGCCTCGCAGAGGAACGGAGTGAGAATTTATTCTTTTATGAAGTATCGAACATGCTTGCAAACTGTCGTTCAGCATACAAATACATACATATGGTGTTTTCCGCGACAATGCCCATATCCAGCATTCCATTCCATGTCTTGCCGCGCATGCACATATATACACACAATTATATGGAAATCTCTACGTTGGTATATACAAATGTTTCAATACCACTAATACGTATGGGGCTTTGCGCGAACATGTTGTAATCAAACAAATTTCATTTCTAGCGAGCAGGTTGCGCAAAATTGTTCGCCTTGCCGCGGATGCTTAGAACATTAATTGATACATACATATATACACATGTTTCAATTCAACTCTTTTTTTCATTTATGCTTTGCGCTTCTCCTGCATGCGCAACAGGCGACAATAATAACGAAGCTCGCATAAAACAGAATAAAAAATGTTAAAAGGGGTTTATATTTTAATTTTTTTTCGTATTAATATTAATATGAACAATACAATAACTGATGCAATTTGCTTAAGAAATGTTCAACTCATTTCATCGTTTTTTTCTTTTTTAAATTGATGCAGTAGTTTTAAAGATATTGGAGTGTGAAGATAAAATTAGTATATTTTTGAGGTTTTTTTGCTTATTGTCGCGCCTTTATAATGCAAAATATTTTTTAAGGTATCCTACGTTGGAGAGGAGGGCTCAAGGTATGTTTTGCAAAAAACCGGAATAAAATCGGTTAAGATTTAGCTGAGCTATGAGGTAACATACACATTTTAAGGCTTTATTTTATAAGATGTAGAGATAAATTCAATTAAAAATGTAATAACGTTTTTCTTGAATTTTTTTTAAAAAATTTAGCGAATAAGTGACAATTTTTTTAAACGCCTCTCAGAAAAAACATACATACATCACCCAAGTTATAGGTTAGTGTGTATGTGCGTCTATTTGTAATGTAACGCGATAACCAACATTAAATTTTAACTTTTTTCACTGCTACTGTATACCATAACACCTCCACTAGCTAGCGCTTTTCTCTACTCAAATGCGTTTACTTCGCTTATGAATACATTTGTTGGCGTTTAACCTACGCTTTTAAACTTTTGCACTACAAGCAAACGCATTAAAACTTTGCAAGCCAGCACAGATATGTGTTAGACGCACAAATATTACATACTGAGAATAGTTTACTTACGCGGGGTCCCGCAAACTTTCGGGATTATACGGGATTTCATTGCAATGAGCTTTTAGAACATGTAGAAAGAAATTTAAGGATATAATAACTCTGATAAAAGTTATAGCAATGTGATATGGCTGTCGGAATTACAGCAATCCCGAAATTTCTAGTATGTGGTCAAAAAATCTGAACGGAGGTTATAAACTGATAGATCATTGTTTACAAAGTTTTGCTTGAAACGGGATCCCGAAAATTTTCGGGACGATTCGGGATTTCATTGCAATGCTATTTCTAATGACTTGAAAAGAGACTTAAAGCTCTATTAGCATACCGCGAATATTTTACTTACGCGGAATCCCGAAAAAATTTTGGGATAATTCAAAATTTCATTCCAATCTAAATTTCTTTTAAAGCATGTTGAAAGAGATTTAAGGCAAAAAAAGCTATAAAAATAATTACATTAATGTGACATGGTTATCGGGAATACATAAATCCCGAAATATATATTAAGTCGTCAAAATGAATGAACATTATAAATTGACAGATCCTTGTTTTCAAAATAATGCTCAAAACGGGATCCCGAAAATTTTCGGGACCATTCGGGATTTCAATACAACGCATTTTCTAATGATGTGGAAAGCGATTTAAAACAATAATATAAAAATAACCCTTATGGATGTAATACAGCTGAAGGGATTATAGTCATCCCGAAAATTTTTAAAATCCAAGTTCCCGAAGCTTCAGTAGACAACTTAACACAGCTTTTAAAGTCTACAATATTTACTGCTTTACATTACAAATGCAACAAACGTGCTATTTCATTTTCATTATGCGTTCGCCAGTGCGTATGATTAACTTTTGATGCCTGCTCTGCATTTCAGCGTAAAAAAACTTAGCATTTCAGTTTAAAACGATATCACGTACGCTTGTGTGCAACATTTCGCCCTTCCATTTAGACACTGTCTTTGTTTATGCTAAATTGTGCCGAAAGCTTAAGCTAAACGATACACACAGCTTTGAGCGTTGACTTTTTTAAGCTCAAACCCAGCCGCTTTCGCGCCATTGTGCGGTCAGTTTAAGTAATTTTTCGGTTGAATAAACAAACGCTGTGCCGTCTCGCGTACGCTTTTCACTTTCGCTAATAAACAAATAAATAAATCATCAAGTGGTAAGCATGGCGGCCGAGTACCCGAGCTGTCTAGACAGATGCGACGCGCACAAACACACCGACTCGCGAACAAACGAAAAGCGACCAAAAACACAATGAGTATAATTAAAAATGAAGTACGCGTCAAGTGCATCATCAAATGCGCATTAAACGCTCAAAAGCGCGAGCGTGTGTACTTGAAAAAGCTTTTGTTTTATTTGAGACATTTCTACGCTGTAGTTGTTGTAATTACTTTTCAACTTTGCTGCTTAACGGCCTTTTTATTTCATATATTTTCATGGGTTATTAAAGTCACACATTAATTTGGCAGCGCCGTTATGCAGTTGTGAGTTCTTTGTGATTGTGAATATATTATTACATGGACATATGTATGTATGAGTGCTTCTTCTTTCTAAACTTTGAAAATGCTTCGCTGATTTAGTTAGAATTTTATGGTAGCTTTATCGAAATTAGTTGTGTGCATTTGTGAAGGTGAGAAACATTTGGGAGAGTTGCCATCAATGAAAAAATTTAAATATCTTAAAAGAGCAAACTTTTCTAATTGATCGAAAATATAGCTTCCAATGGACAAAATTTTTAACCGAACATGCCATCCATTTCAGCAAATAAAATATGAAAAGAATGTCGTCTCCGAGAGCGTTGAGAAAATTTTTGAATGAAAATATTAAACAGAGTTGCCACTCGTTTTAATATATAAGGCGTTGAGAAAAATTAGATTAAAAAAAAATTTTTTAAAAGAGCTGCCACTCATTGCAAATATTAAAATAAGAAAAAATATGGCATGAAAAATAAAGTCGTCACTCGGGGCGTTGAGAAAAATTTAGATTGAAAAAATAGTGAACAGAGTTGCCACCTATTTCAGCAAGTGAAAATAAAAAAATATTGATCGCCATTGTCGGCGTTCAAAAATTATAAACTTAAAAAAAAAAAAAATTAACAGAGTTGCCACCTTTTTAAAAAAGTTAAAATATGAAAAAAATAGGGTTGCCATCTAGGCATGATAAAAATTTAAGCTAAAACCATATTTAAAAATTTAAAACGTTGTTTCAAACTTGCAAATTTCTCGAAAATATTCAATATACTTGTACTTCCACAACAAGTAGGGCGAATCTTGACAATGAATGTACATAAGTGATACAATAAATACCGAAATGAAAAGATGTAATATTAAATTGGAAAAATTAACGAATTATTAACAATTCCATACGTAACTAAGTTAGCATAATTCAAGAGCCAGAAGGACTTCATAATGGGCTATGGATTTTCTCGATCTACCTTTCAGAGAATGGGTGTGATTTTCGGAGTTGTGCAATATTTTTGCGCCGCCAGTCAAAGTTAACAGCTGTTTTTGACATTTACGTACTTTACCTTGACTTTTAATTATTACTATGCTGAGGCTTACACCCTAGCAACAAATAAATATCACAGAAATATGTTTAACTCAAACTTATTTTCTCACTTTTTCATTCTTTTTCATAAGTAAAACTACGTATTTGGTAAGTGAACTATCCGTTGAATCACTAGAGCTCCTTCGTATACATAAAATTATATTCTAGATTGGTTTGAACGCCGAAAGGGTTAAATCACTTGTGCCTTTTTGGGTCGCTACGTCAATATCGAACATATAAGTGCTAAATAGGTTCGGGAGGATGAGGCACACATGATCAGAAGACTCCACATTATGATGACGAAAGTGAATCATAAAGTGAAATTAACCTATTCATGGGTTACCTAGGTCATGTGAATAGTTTTCTTGAGAGTATTTTCTGGGAGTCAGTCGAATCAATAATCTTAGTTGGTTAATAAGCTATTTTTGGGGCTCTTTGCGAGATTAGATTTGCCATGCTTGAAAAATGAGGCGATAATTTCGATCGTTGAACTTCATAAAGTACAGTGACGATGTGTAATCACCCTTTAAAATTTCAGAAAGCCAGCGTAGCAGTACTCTGTTTTTCACTCTTAAGAAATTCTAGCGATTTTATTTAACTAATGAAAATTAATTAGAAATATATACATACAATTAAGCTCCAGATTTGAAATATTTTCAACCTCTTTTTAATACAATGAATTCTCCACATTTTTAGTATGCTTAAAGCAGATAGAGCAGTCTGCAACATTATTTTCAACATTTTCTGCAATACAACAACAAATGCTACAGAAAAAATAACAAGGCAGAAAGAGAAAAATGTCAAAGAACGCAAACGAAAAACACACAAAATGTCAAATGCGACAATCAACTGCGATAACAGCAACAAATGCAATGCAAAAAAAAAGGAAAAAAAAGTAAAAATAAATATGCCACATTTTCGACAACTGCGACATGCCCTTGTCATGTTGACAGTGCACAGCACTCCGGCTTTTTCATGTCCGCGTCTATTGCCAACAATTTTATTGGCCTCTCCAAGCATGCCGCCAGTGCAATGCCAAATCAAATTGCGACGGCACACACTTAAATACCAGCACAGATATGTGAGTGTGTGTGAGTGCGACCATCAGTGGATGTCTGCACAAAGCTGCGATGGTCATTTGGACATTATTGATTTGATTGAATGTTTCTGAATATTGAAACATATGCGAGGCATGTCACCGCGCACATTCAATGTATGCATATAGGTATATGGGAGTGTGTGTGTGTGCCAGCAAAATTGCATAAAAAGGGTCTGCCTTGGCTGTGGGTGTGCCGCTATAACTGTTTGCGCCGCCGCTTTTCCGCCTCTAATGGCTGCAGCGTCCGGTTCGACGGCTCAAAGGCGGGTGTGAGGGCTGTTGTATGTGTGTGATCACTTTGAAATTAATTATATGCCACTTTTTGCGGTTGTGTTTTTGCGTGCAACGGCATACAGTGCCACTGACTGCCTATCTGCGTTTGTGGTGCTCGTGTTGTCTGTGGTCCTTTGAAGGACAATGATTGCCACCGCAAGTGGGTGGATTTATTTGATTTAGTTGCGGCTTTTTTTATTTACCAAGTGCTTTTATTATATTTTTAGCAAATGCTGTTTGGAGTGTCTGCCTGAGTGCTACACTGTTTCAGCGATATTTTATTCATTTTGCATATACAATATTTCGGTGTGTGTGTGTATTTGCGAATTTGTAATTGCTTTAATCGAAAAAGGTAAAGGAGATTGCATAAATTAAGTGCTGAACAAAGGTAATTTTGAAAAATGCAAATTTAAGGTGTAAAGAGCACAAAATAAAAAATATATTGTGATATAAAAATACGGTAAATGTTATGAAAATTTTAAAGCAAATTTTTCTATGTAGAAAAACAGAAAAATGTCAATAAAAAACATTAATATATTTTTTATGTTTATCAATAAAAGTAGACATCATACAAAACTCATATTAAATATAATGATTACTTATACTTAATTTAAAAAATTAGATAAAAAAAATGTATAAAAAATAAAATATCACAAAAAAAAAAATATTTTATAGTTTTTTCAATAAAAATAAATTATTATATTTTTTATATTTGTCAATCAAAGACGAAATAAATTCCACCATACAAAAAATTCAATTTTACATATTTAATATGAAAAAATATATAAAAGATATAAAATTAAATTTTAAAAAAGAAACACAAAAAATTACTCTTGTAGCTTTTTTCAATAAAACTCATTTTTTCCTATCTATCAATAAAAATAAGAATTAGTTACATCATACACACTCAAATACATATTTATATTCATTATAAAAATTTTGGAAAAACGAGCATAAAAATTAAATTTTATAAAAAATTTTAAAAACACAAAAAACTTCGTAATAAAAAAATTTT
>JAPZAG010002610.1:0-15618 GCA_027475135.1 Bactrocera correcta | reverse complement strand
GGAATAGCCTACAGTTTCTATACTCCTTATTCATTGCTTCTTGCGCTTCTTTGGATAACATTCCTGTAGCAAAAAAAAAGTTAATATTAAATAAAGTTTAAAAAATACTTTCAAAAATAAAAATTGCAAACAAACCTATTGGCAATATAGCCTCAGATACCATTTTGCTGCCGTGAATGAGAACTTTATGCACAGCGATGGGCATGTAGTACCAGCCATAAAGCTCTACATATAATTTTGCAGTGTCTATGCAATACGTATGGAATTTACCAACATCTATATTTTTACTACTATTTATAGTATGTAATATAATTTTAAAGCGGTGAATTAAGTCTACATTTACACCAGTTATGTCAGCGGTTATTTCTGGATCTTCAAAAAATCTTCTAGAGACATTACCATCATTGGTTGTTCGCATGCCTTGTTTCACCACATCGACTTTTAAGCCCAGAACTAATTTGAGATTTTTTTTTCATTTCTGTTTTAACAGCTTCTTTCTGTTCTTTTGTATCTTTATTTGTCCTCCACGCTTTGAAACTTTTATTATAACCGATATGTAATATTCATTCCATGAATTTTATTCGAACATGTAGCGGCGAAATTCCAAATTTCAATGCTTCAGCTGAATTTGTTCTCAAAATAACTGCATCCAAATTATTCATTTCATTAGGTTTTGCTCCACATATGAAACAAACAGCCATCGAGCAATTCTTTCTGACTGTTGTTGCCACTTTTCCGTCAATTATCGTCATAGTTAAACAATGAGATATCGCAAACTTTTTGTTGAACATTTCGAATTCTATCGTTTTTAAATTTCGAATTTCTGCATTTACACGATTTACTTCATTAGTAATAACATCTGCTGTTTCTTTCACAAATTCGAATTTCATAGGCCTGCAAAGTCTTGTTGAAGATGGTACTGAATTTTCCCAACACGAATTAAAGTCATTGTAAAGATCAGTTAACTTTAACGGAACAAGAGATGTTAAAAACATATTTTGATCAGAAACATTTTCATCGGCGAAATGTTGTTGATATTCACTGTGCCCTGATGATCCATCACACCCCCATTTACTTATTAAATTCAACTCATTTGGAAAAATAAAAGTAAAAAGTTGTAAACATGCTATTGCATGCTAACATAAGTATAGCGACAGAATGTGCGCGTTACGTACTTTTTGTAGTTTTTTTGTATGTTTAATGTGCTTTTGCAAACTTCTGCTATACTATGTCCTCTACTTTAAATTAAAGCTGAGATTTCAAACTTTCATTTGGTATAAGTCTGCACCTAGGGCAAGGGGCTGCTCTATATTTCCTAGGCCATTGAAAATGCAAAATGTTCAATTTTTGCACCGCAATTCTGTTGTTAAGGAAAAAACATTTTTTTTTTATTTTTTTTTTGCATTTACTCATTCTACAATAACTAAATTAATTAAAAAATACTGTCCGTCCGTATTACCCTAATCCTATGCGTTGTAAGCAATGTCAATTAATTGGCCACACAGCAAAATACTGCCGTAATTCACCTTCTTGTGTGTCATGTAACCTCCCTTCCGATCATACCCCACCTACTGAATGTAAGAGAATAATGTGTGCAAATTGCTCGGGCGACCACCCGGCATCATCTAATACTTGCCCTAAATATCAACAATCCAAAGAAATATTAAAAATTAAAACTATTTATAAATGTAATATGCGTGAAGCTGTTACCAAGTATAAAATTCAATTTTCTCATACAACTTCTAATGCAAACTCTTTTGCCTCTATAGCTAAAATTTCTAACAATACTAATCAAATCAATAATGAAACAACACCTAATAACAAATCCAACAATCCTACCAAAACTAATCTAACAACAACTACAGACATCAATTCATCTAAACAATCCCTTCCAACCCATCCTACCTCCTCTTCTGACACTTCTCCTTCCCCTCTCTTTTCCCCTTTATCCATCTCTGACTCTCCTCTCAATATCCTTTCCTCCTGTCCTATCACACCCTCCCCCACCCTCTCCTGCTCGCAAGATCCTCTTGCATTACCCAATTTTCCTTCTTACAATGAAGACATTTAGTTTAAATAAAATATTCGTAGCTTAACTTTTTTCTTTTATAAGTTTACATATGATATGATTACACTTCTTCAATGGAACATTAACGGTTATGTTAATAATTATATTAACTTAGAGTTACTTATGGGATCGTACAATCCATTTATTATCCTGTTGAATGAAACTCACCTATCTTATAATGCCTCAGCTTTTACCCCTAGGGCTTATGTGGGATATTTTATTAATCTCCCACATAACACCACCAACAAGCAGGGAGTTGCCATCCTAGTTAAAAGAAATCTACCTCACGTATTACTTCCCATACCCCTTTCAATTTTTTCTTCTGTAGCTATTGAGATCCTCGCCCCCTATAAAATTTCAATCATCTGTGCTTATTCCCCTCCTGATCAATCATTTTCTACTACTGAATTTTTAAATCTTATTCCTTCCGGTTCAAATCCTTTTATCTTGTGTGGTGACTTCAATGCTTGGAGTCCCCTTTGGGGCTCTGCTTCGGCTAACTCCAAGGGACGTAGCATTGAGGATGCCTTACTAAGATCCAACTGCATTGTTTTAAATGATGGTTCCCCCACCCATTTTTCCACTCACTCTACCTTCACTAATATTGATCTTTCCATATGTTCTGCCTCCCTCTCCTCAAAAATATCCTGGTGTTGTATTGATGATCTCCATGGCAGTGATCATTTTCCCATCCTTTCCAAAATATCTACTTCTCGCCCTCATTCATTTTTTAAGCCCAGGATTCGGTTTAAAACTGATTCGGCTGATTGGGATAGGTTTGAAGAAGCCTGTTTATCGCATTCACGTTATTTCCCCTTTTCTTCCAATATTAATCAAGAGGCTTCTAGAATCCAAAAAATTATACGTTCTGCTTCTAACTATTCTTTTCCCCTTTCTTCTTCTAAACCAGTCAAGCTTGCTCCTCTTTGGTGGAATAATGAGCTTTCTGCACTAAGAAATCTGAAACAGATCGCATGGCATCAATTTAAACGTTTACGTTCTAGTGCAAACTTAATAGCTTACAAAAAATCCAATGCTTTTTTTCGCCATAAAGCTAAGGCTGCTAAGGTACATTGTTTCCAAGAATTTACGAATAATATCACTTCTTCTTCGGATTCTAGAAAAATCTGGACTGATATGAAAAGACTGGCTGGTTTATCACCTTCTTCTCCTATCACTTATTTAAATACTCCTCGGGGCACTCTACTATATCCCAAAGATATAGCCTTAGAGTTTGCCACCCACTTTTCCAATATTTCTTTGGACTCCAATTTCTCTTCTGATTTTTCCTCTAGTAAACTTTCTTCTCTTTGCTCTCCTTACCTTCCTCCTTCCACCTTATCTCAATCAGCTGAATATTTAGATGCCGATATATCTGAACTTGATTTTAATTTAGCCCTCTCGTCAGTCAAGGGCAAAACTCCTGGCATTGATAAAATCTCTTACCTTATCATCAAGCACCTTCCTCCATTCCTTATATCCCGTCTAGTCAAACTTTACAATAGTATTTTTCTCAGTGGCAACTACCCTGTCCTCTGGAAGACTAGCGCGATTATTCCTATTTTAAAACCTGGTAAACCTCCTGGTGTGGTCAGCAGTTATCGTCCCATTTCCCTTCTTCCTTGCCTTGGTAAATTGATTGAAAAGATTATTGCTACTAGACTCGCCTGGTATGCTCAATCTAATAATCTCATTTCGCACAACCAAGTTGCGTTCAAGAGGGGGCAGGGTACGTTGGATGCTCTCCTGCACCTTGATCACTTTATCTCTGATACTCTCTCCCACAAAAATCATGTTTCTATTCTTTCTTTAGATTTCCTAAAAGCATTTGACAGGATTGGGATTCATGTAGTGTTAAGACAGCTTAGTAGGTGGAGAGTGGGTTCTCGTATTTTTAACTTTGTCAAATCTTTCCTATCCAACCGTAAATTAAGTGTTATCATATCCAATGTTTCATCCTCTGTTCTACCATTAGATAATGGTACCCCACAAGGGTCAACGCTCTCGGTGATCCTATTTACTATTGCATTTGATGAAATCAGTACCATTCTATCAGATTTTGTTACTATCCGGCATCAGATTTATGCTGATGATTTAATTTTATTCTCAAAAACTTCAAATTTGACTTCAGTAACAATTACTTTCTCTGAAATTTTATTGCGTCTTTCTCGTTGGTCCTCTACTTCAGGCACATCAATATCTTTTCCTAAATCGAAACTTTTTCATATTTGTAAAAAACATCAATGTACTATCCCAACGCTCACATTTGATAATACAAACATTTTGTGTACAGATAGTATTAAGTTCCTTGGTATTGTATTAGACTCTAAGTATACATTTAAGAAACATTGTCAGTATATAAGAAAAAGACTTTTTGTTAATTTAAATATTATTAAATACCTCTCATGTAAGCGCTCACTCATCGGCTCGGCTTTACTGGTCAACGTCACTAAAGCCCTCATCTCATCTGTAATTAATTATGGCTTGGAAATTTATGGACATCATTCTAAGTATCATCTAAAGATGCTTGCTGCGCCCTATCATTCTTCAGTTCGTTGTTCTCTTCGAGTGTTTCCAACATCGCCAATTAAAAACATACTGACGGAAGCTGGCCTACCTTCTCTAAAAGATGCAGTGGAAGATAGCTTAAATAAGCTTTATTCAAAACTCATACTCAGCACGAACTTTACTATAAAAAAGGACTTTCAATCATCACTTTGCAGAAAGAGGTCTCCTAAAATACCGTCTTCTATTTTTAAAAGTGCTTTGTTTGCTAAAACCAATGAGTTGCCGCTTAAAATATTGCTGCCTTGCAGTAAATATATTCCACCGTGGAAAGTAAATGAATCTTCTTTCATTAGTGATCTTACTTTTTTTCGCAAATCCATCACTCCAAGCACTGTGTATAAATCTCGTTTTTTGGAATTATCTGCGCACTTCAAATCTTTTGATATACTGATGGCTCCAAATCGTCGCATACATCTTTTGCTGTAGTTGATGATAACCAACAAAGAATATCGTATGGTTTATTATTTCCATTTTGTTCAATTTTTACCGCTGAAGCTACGGGTATTCTCAAAGCTGTCCAGTATGCCCAACAAAACCTTGGTAAATTCATCATCTGTACAGATAGTCTATCGTGTTTTCAAGCTTTAAAAAACCGCAGTAACTACAATGACGTCATTATTGGCATTAGATCGCTGTTGTTTTCGTTAGCACATAGACTAAAAATAATGTGGATACCCGGTCACTCTGGAATCATTGGAAATACTTTTGCGGACTCGGTGGCTAAGGAGGTGTGCATCACTCCAACAACTACATCTGCCTTGTTTGTTAAGAGTGATATAAAACGGCTTATTATTCAACAAAGATCCACTAAATTGGCGCTTGATTGGATGAATTACAGACACCACTACTCTAGAATAAATTCAAATCGTATCAAACCATCCTTTCCGTCATCGCTTTCATCTAATTATATCATTCCATATATCAGACTTCGCATTGGCCACTCCATTATCACACACGCTCACATACTAAATGGCACTCAGATCAACCAATGCCCATTTTGTGATTCAGATTTAAATCTATTGCATCTTCTGCAACATTGTCCAGCACTTCAAACTCAAAGAATGTCAAACTTCAACAATACTGATCCAATAATTTTATTGATGGATCCCTCAAGCAACAACATTTCAAAAATCTACAACTTTTTGAAAGACAGCGACCTTCTTCGACGCATATAACATAACCAGTCGGCCGATAGCCCATGATGCTAGTGCTGCGTATTTTCTTAAGTTTGTATAATAATTGTATTATTATGTAAGCTTTTATAAAATAAAAAAAAAAAAAAATAAATAAATAAAAAATACTTTAAAGTTAAATTTATTATGTATTTTTATTTTAATAAGCTTTTGATTATTACATATTGAACTAACATATTTCAGGCGCGTTGGCATACCTCAACTTTGACTTGCTTTAGACCAAAAAGAAATGAAGTTATGAGGCTGAAATTTCAGGGAATTGTTACACATATATCTGTTAATATACTGTGAAAATTTCATCCAAATTGGACGACACGTCAAAAAACCATTTTTTGCCGCGGTTACTATTGGGCTGTCTCACTGTGCACCGTATTCACAAGATTTGGCTCCGTGTGCTTTTTTCTCTTTCCCCAAACTGAAATAGCCGCTCCGTGGAACCCGTTTTCAGTCGATCGAAGTGATAAAACAAAATTCGCTGAAGAAGGTAAAGGTCATTACAAAAAGAGTTTATAAAAAGTGTTTCGAGAAATCGAAAAATCGTTGATGGGGATTTCTTTGAAGGAGACAAAATAAATATTAATATTTTTCGTTTAATTTCCAATTTCCTGGTACTTTTTTGTCACAAAAAAGTTAATCAGCGATGCAGTGCTAAGGCAGTAGCGGATTCAGAGGGTGGACAAGAAATACGAAACTTATAAGGATTTATCTGGCGAACTTGATGTTGCTGACATTATAAACAAAATCAAAGTAACAATACTCATTGCATCCGTATGCAAATTTGAATTTATAATTGGTATTTTTTGCCAATGCGATATTCTATCTCGAACTCATTCACTCAGCGTAATTCTTCAGAAAGAATGGATCGATCTGGCGAAGACATCAAATATGATAGTGTGGTGCTTGTATCTTTCCAAAATCGAAGACAAAAATCTGAGGAACAATGTCGATCCATTTATTCAGGCAGAACATAGAGTTTTCTGCCTCCAGGAAATGTGCTTTGAAAACCAAAGAAATGGAACATCTTTTTGACTGCTTGATAGATATATTCAAAGGCCTTTTGGATAGCCCCATAATTCATAGTTTTCTTCCCATATTCCGCAAACTTCCCGTGACGAATGTGAGCTCTGAACGCTCGTTTTCGACACTTCGCCGCATGAAAACGTAACGTAATCTTCATACTTCAAGTAAATGTTTATCAACCAAACAGAGTGAGGAGGGTGTGATGTCACAACAAATTTAATTTAAATCAGTCGAGTAGTTTATGAGCGTCAATATTTTATCATTCTACTATTTTGAGTCATACGCCCACGTGGTTCCTTCCGCCACTGCCTCCTCGGTGTTAATATGCCTTGTTCAGGATATAAAAAGCCATAGCAACCGATAGAAATCGGTTTGCTAAATTTGTATGGTTTTGTATAAAAGTGTTAAATATAATATTTCTTGCTGTTCACTTTGTGCAATTCTTCATAGATACACTTAGCACCTTTTTGGGCTTCGTTTTAATTAAGCCCAAAAGAAAGCTCTTATTCAGCGCTATGTTGTCCATTTATTTTTGTGTGTATACAAGTATCTTTCTTTGTGGTTTCTAAGCAATGAAGTATTTCCTGATGAGATATCTATGAATAGACTCAAAGCAGTTTCGTGCTTTGGTCTTATTTTCTCTGTGTAATTTAATGTAGAGTAATCAGTCCATTAATCAAGTGTTGCACAGAAACCGAACGGTAATGCTGAAACTCGATATATCTTTAATTATTTGCTTACAAAGGCTTTTATGTAATGAATTTCATTGAAATTTGCAATCCTTTATTAGCAAGAAGCTAAAGATTGCCGTGTAAGTGAAGTAAAATGTCGACGAACTGTCAAATATCCTCACTTGAGAAAAAGCGCATTGCGGCTTAAAGTTGGATGATGACATAAATGTGTAGAGTATTTATAATAATAAACTTTTCCTATTGAAAAATATCTTCAAATTTCATAGCACTGCGGCAGGTAAATTTCATTTAGAGAAATAAATAAGAAAACCTCGAAGTTTTATATATTTATTCGGTGGTGGCACGCACCCTAAAACCAACAGAAAGCCGTCAAGCTGATCGCAAAATAAAAACTTCCCAAAAATTATGCACTCACGTCCTGAAAGAAAATGTGAAAATTAATTTAAGAATCCATAAGAAAAACGTATTCTAAAGAGTCATTTTTTTTGCTAACCTAAGACTAGGCTTAGGTAGGTCGTGCAGTTTGCAGTAACCAAGAAAATTTATAACGGAATTAAACCCGTTGGAAGCGATAGATAAAATATCAAAAATGATGCAGAGCTGCCTTTTATTTCAACTACCCATTATTTCGTGGCAGCTGTTTAGTGTTTTTTACATTTTTTCAGAAAATTTACCGTTGTAATATATGTGCATATTTTTACAACATCGGAAAGTAGGCATCTCAACAGGCATAAAGCCCGCTGACCTCTTAAAAAGGTTTATGTTTAGACGTAAGAATTTTTGACGAAAATAAGGTTTACTAAATAATATTTTAAATAAAAGATAGGGAGTGTTTGATGCATAAAAAGTAAGCTTATAAAAAATTGCGATAAAAAACTTTCTTTGTTTCATGATGAAACTTAAAAACATATAAACTTGGTTAATTGAATATTTCACCTAAATTTTCTGGTTATGTGAGAAAGGTGTTCATACAAAATTTTAGATCTTTTCATTAATATTTCCATATAACCTTGGTTTAGGAATGAAATAAAAGTGTTCAGAGCAAACAGCAAAAGTAGTTTTATTAGATTAAACTTTGTGCTTTAATACTAATTGGGCGTGGTCGCTCTAAATACGTTATCAAATGCATATAACAGCGATTGCTGTTCCGACTTTTGTGTTTGTTTGTCAGCGGGCTTACTATATGTATAATAATAACAACTTTGAAGCAATTTAAACACTAATCTAAATTAAAAAGATAAATGAGGTTTAAAAAAGTATTTTTAGACCTTTGTGTTATTAAATAATGTGATAAAAGCAATTCAAGCGACAGTTGTTCGTGATAAAAGCAGTGAATAGCAATTTCTCCGAGGTCTATTATCTGCCCATTAAAATCTATTTCATAATTTCCATAAATATATATAGGCATATTTATAAGCGTATGCATATATGTATGTATATACATACATATATGTATGTTTATGTGTATGTGACTAGAAATTAAGGAATACAAATTATTAATTCATTTCTCCGACTGTTGGCTTATATGTGCATAACAAATCGATAAAATCATGCAAATTATATTAATATATGCACACATATGCAAATATTTACAAACCGACATGTGAGTTTATGAGAAGGTGCGTGCACAAATACTCAAACAAGGCGATACTCATATGTTTATACATACATATGTACCTGAGCATGGCTTCGTAAACTCTTTTTAAGACCCATAAAAGAAATGTGTAGGCTAATTTAATGTTAAGGAGTGTACGAGGCGTTTAATGGCATTCCACGCGATTAATTTCTGTTTACTCACAAGTGGACCTGTGTGTGAATGTGGTACGAATTTCGCTCGGCCACCTTTTGGCTTGTGAAAGTTGCCGAATAGCATTAAATTTTAAATGGTTCAAAGCCGTTAAATTCATACCTTAATTTCAATTCGTTGCGAAATCAATTTACATTTCAAAAGCAAATTGATACGAATGACTATTGAATGACTATTTCGAATTTGTGTCGTTGCGGCACATTGTGGGCATTCAAACAGCATACTGATGTACATACATATGTACAGGTATGTAACACCGCCATAAATGCGTGTGCTTATGTGTTGACATGGTTGTTCTTATGAACAATAATAAGTTAAACGAATGCGAATTGTGCGCAAATTAAAGGCTCTGTGTTAAATATGTATACACATGACGGCTGTATATATATATACATATATATGTATGTTGTATATAGTAAGTAAGTGTGTATGTAAGTCTGAATAGTTCATTTTGTAAGTAACAACGAAATTGTGAGGTATTGACCTGTACATACATATGTATGTATGTGTGCACACTGCGAGTCATCAGCAATTTTAAATTTGTCTTGAAAGCAAGTTTTTAAATAGTAATTTATTCATGCGTGCGATTGACTATGATTCGAAAACTACCACAAAACCAACGGTACCTTCATTACTTATTTTACTTCATTGACAATGCTGAAAGGCACTTGTTCCTTGGCAGTAGATCCCACGGAAACGATAGAGACCTGCATACACCCGAACGTCTCGCAAGTCATGACTTTCCTACGGTATTACGAGAATAACATTACTTCTTGAGAGCGAAACGACATTTAAACTCTTCTCTATGGTGTTTTCATCCACTTATAGATGCCCGGTAACAGTCGGCACACGGTCCTTTGGATTAAGTTTTATGTCTCTTCGATCTTCTATCAGAGGCAATAGCAAAATTTAGCTCACACTTAAGACCAACATATTTCCGATATTATGGCAATTCAATAATTAAAACTGGCTTAATGATCCCTGACTTCGCTGAAAGAAACACAATTATCAGCTGGAGAAATTCCAACTTTACGAGAAACAAATATTAGTGGGCTCCAATACTGTTCAATTTTTGTTGTTTTTGTGAAGTCGATTTTTTTTTTTGGGGCTCGCATACCGCTAGCGCATTTGTAACGCATTGCCGTTTGATGGAATTTATCGGGTTAAATTTATTGCCTCAACTGCACAACCTTTGTATTGAAATGGCATTTTGACGTGTGTACAGACACATATGTACGCATGTCGTTTCACATTACCCTGTGACTGAATGGTATGCGTGCGCGTGTGTTGTTGCAGGCGCTCGTATTGAACATTCCGGTAAGTGTGCATAGAAGTAGGCTTTGGCCGGCATTTGTAATTTAATTTATGACATTTTGCTAATTGCAAATTTTTTCGTTTTTTAATTTTTCTCGTGTTTTCGCTTTCGTTTTTGCTGCTATTGCCATTAGCAATCCGACAGTCGCTTGCACTTTGAGTTGTGTTGACGCCGTTTTTATCAAGCTCATTTATTAACATTCAGCGTCATTGTATTCTATGTGAACAATCTATTTAAAAAGTCCAAAAGCATCGCACATACATCTGTAAAATTTCACCTTTGAGTAAGGTTTTTTCCCCACTCTGATAGACGTGGTACTAAAAAATCATAAGGCAAAATGAAAAGGGTCGATTATCAGCTTTCAAATTAGTAAAAACCGATTCATTAAGTTCGAAACATTGTAGATCATTCATTAAGTGATCTTTCCATTATTCTGTGAATTATCGTATCTAGTATTTTTGAAGTGCTTCTCACTTCTGCTTACAGATGTATGCTATGCATATATGGTATATAATACACCCCTCTAAACAGTTCGACTTCAGTTTATGAGATATTGATCTGAAATTTTGCACACGTCTTTTTATATCCAAGAAGCTGCCAATTTGTCGGAACCACCGATAGCGGAACAATATAATATATGGTGTTATACAAACTGACCTATTCAAACCAAGTTTTTGTATGGAAAAATTTTCTATTTGACAAGATATCTTCACGAAATTCGACACGTATTATTATCCAAAACAACGGTACAATCTCCGAGCGGCCTGACTGATCAAAATCAAGTTGTTGTATTAATTCGATGCAGCCGAAGTTAAAGTTTAGTTTTTGCTTTAAAAATAATTCGACGAACTAGGCGTCATTGCAAGGCCTTATTAAAACAAAACTGATAGTAGAATATTTTTTTTCAGCCGAGCTTTAAAGGAATACTGAGCTAGATAAAGATCTCCCTGAAAGTATTTACCAGGCAGACTCAAAAGTTAACATCGTCTTATAAGTTATTGCGATCTGAGTTCTTTTTTTTTCAGACTTTTAGAGAATGTTAGCTAGAGCGGAGAAGAAGAGAAGGACGAGAGGGGCTTATAGAGGGAAGAAGAAATTCTCAAGGTTTATTATTTTATGTGTTATACTAACGCATGTTCTTTGTTTCTTTATTTGGCATCTTACAAATGGCCACGATAAATCACTCCCTGAACTAACAACATTCTGTTATACATACATACAATGGCTCGAATTTTCAGCATTGCGAAGAGAAAGAGCTGCTTGTTACTTACTATATAACAACAAATATTTCATATTTCAAGCTATCATAATAAAACAAATTTAACGTGTTAGGGAAAATGACATTCGCGCCAGATGTTTGAGAGTCGCCTATTCCGCAAGCATACATGGAATACATCATAAATATGTGTATGTAAAAATGAAAATCGATGTAAAACGTAAATTGTGAAGTGTTTGCCGGTTATTTATATAATATATAAGTTAAAGTGATCCGATCCGAACTAGCAATAACTTGGATAACAATCCACGTCTAATTTCATTAGGACATCTTGACAAATGACAAAGATTTCCCTACAAGGACGTACAGTAGCTAGAAAAAGTAAGTTATCAAAGTGAAATATAAATCAGCGAAGTGAATACAATTTTAAAGTCTACATTTTTCAGACAAAATATTTGTTTTTTATTGAGACCATATTTCAAAGTATTTAATGAAAGTAATTTTAAAACAAAACATTAGTTTTTTGCTTTTATAAAAGGAAAACATAAACACATACAGTAAATTGCATGTAGAAAAAATAAGTTATCAAATTCTTTAATATCCACAATGTCTATAATTTCGTGTAGCTAGTTGACCCAATCGTTGTTGCATGGAGTTGACAAGCTTCAAACACTCATTTTGAGGAAAATTGTTCCAAATGTTATAGATGCAGTCCTTCAAATCAGTCAGGTTTTGGGGTTTCTCTTCAGCTATACACATCTTAAGGATTGTCCAAGCATTTTCAATTGGTGACAAGTCAGGGCTTTGAGGAGGCCATTTCAATACACTCACATTTTCATTTTGTAGATGTTCTGTGATGATTTTCGCAGTATGAATTGGCGCATTGTCTTGTTGAAGAAGGAAATCATGGCCAATTAGGCGGTGACCCCCGGGGATCGCGTGCTCCTTTAAAATATTTAAATAAACTGTAGCAGTAACTTTTCCTTCCAGGACTACAATATTGCCAGGGCCATTCGCAGATAAGCACCCCCAAACCATTAAGCCTTTTTCCACCGACTTAACTGTGGGTAGAGTGCACCTGTATGATAGTTCTTCTCCGGGTGAGCGCCAAACGTAAACCATACCGTGAGAGTAACGAAGTCTAATCATCGATTCATCAGTCCAGAGCACTTTATGCCAAAAATTTTGAGGTTTTAATATGTGCTCTTCATAAAATGTTTGTCGTTTTTTCCTATTCGCCTCATTTAGGTAGGGTAACTTTCTTGCAACGCGGCCGTGAATATTAGCTTGGCGCAATCTATTACGGACAGTGTGCACTGAGGGGGCCTTCTTGCCTTCTTTTACAAGCTGTGCGCGAATTTTTGGAACTGATTTGAAGGGATCAGAATTGGAAATATCCAAAATTCGTTTATCAACTCTCTCCGTTGTAATTTTTGGGCGCCCTTGTCTCTTCTTCCTGATGACTCGATTTTCTTTGTTGTAGCCTGCAACAACTTTCCATATTGCGACTTGGCTTTTGTTAAATTTTTCAGCAATATAACGCTGTGTGTGACCATCTTTATGCAAACTAATTATGGCTGAACGCTCCTCATTCGTTAATTGTTTAAAATTCACCATTTTCATTTTTTTTTTTAAATTCGCTGTAAATAAATCGCCTCAATATTTCAAAAAATTAAATAAAAACAAAAATCAATGTTTTACTTACCAATTCAATTTCAAAATGTATGAAATAATAAATTCTTTCACCTTTAATGCTTTTTTGTAATTTATTTTTAAGTTTTAATTTGAAAAACACCAACTACTGCACTTGATAACTTACTTTGTCCACGCTTTGTCACTGAGTATTTTTATAGAATGCGACGCAAATTTTTTTCCAGACACGCGGTCGCCACTAAAATCATCAATTGCGGTACTTTGATAACGGTACTTTCCGAACATATCCAAAAAAAATTATATTCGATAACGCAAAAATGTATAGAGCATTTAAAACAGCGCTGGATGTTTTGATAACTTACTTTTTCTACCTACTGTATGTTTGATCGCACAGTTTGATGGGAAACTATATGCTATAGCTGTCCTGTATCGTCGGTTCTGGCAAATCCACAGCTTCTTGGTGAGAAGAAGACGTGTTCAATGGATATCTCAAAAATTTAGCAACTAGTTCGCGTATATACAGACGAATAGGCAGACGGACGGAAATCGATTCAGCTCGTCACGCTGACCATTTATATAGTACAAGCAGTCCGTCCCGGTATCGCACGAGGTAGACAATTATTTATTTTTGGAAATTTTGATATATATAAAAAATATAATATAATAACAGTAATAAATAATGAATTCAGTCGTTTTACATATAATTTTGCCACTGTTAGCCGCCAACATTTATAAACACATAAATAGCATGAATTTGGTTAGCATTTTCAATAATGCTTAAAATGAAAAAGTTGTTATAGTGACATAACTACAATAGTTGGACATATGCTACCGCGGAGTTTTTTGTAGACATTATGATGTTCTTCAATATTGTTGTAAATTATTTTGTTCTATCGCTAATAGTTTCGGCAGCGCATTCGACGAAAAACATTTTAAGACTCATTTTTTCTATTCCTTCGGTTACATTGTTCAAATTTTACCAAGGATTGTTTTTTTTTTTTTTTCAAAATGAAATGTAGCCTATGTCAAATTGGAAGAACGTAGCATTCTATTGGTGGAAGAATTTTTTAAATTGGCCCAGAACTTTTTGAGCCTATTCATTACAAACATACAAAATAGGTAGAAATCTTTCCTCTTAATAATATTAGTATAGATGTGTATTTTTTTACAGGGTCTTCTACTTTTGAGTGCTACAAACATCGTGGAAAGCTTAACATTCCTCATTTAACTAGAGCCTTTGGCAGAAAGGTTTCACTCCAAACGTGAGTTCCCTCTTTTACATCGGAATGAAAATAAGCGATAATGTGGTCTCCATATAAATTCGTGGCAGAGTCAAGTATAGAAGGAATTTGCCAAATCATAATAATTTCCCGAACATACTTGTATAAGTAACATAGATATGTAAGGCTGCTACCTCTGCGTCGTTTATTTGGGGTTTGGTTGTGCAAAAAGCCGCCGACGGAGCATTACCATAGTAAGTGCGCTCGGACTCACATTGGCGTGTGCTCTAATTTTTGTTTCAATTTTCCATTGGCATAAATAGTAGCGTTTATAAATACATTTATAGTTATATGTATTATTCACAGGTGCATGATGTTTATAAATGCAACCTCTTCGTTGAAACAAAAACACGAATATTTTCCACTAAAACAACAGTGCACATGTAGGTATGCATGTATGCATGCATGTGTGTATCACCCGGTCGGGTGTGTTCTGCAATTATCGTTAAAAACAAAATTATTCACAACACAAACTGGCCCATTAAATATAATTTTTATGAATAGGTTAGAACGCGGTTACGTCGTGTCATAAAATCATTCAACTTAAGTGGGGCATTCGAAAAGGTGAAATTGCACAAGTGCCCCCACGCAGCGCCACAACGCCACAGTGTCGCTTGCCACTTTCAATAATGATCGCCGTTCCCTTCATAGTTTAACTGTGACGGTCTTTTTGTACTCCAACAACAATTCATTGCTTTCAGCTGGGCTCCGAGTAGTGTTATTAATATTAGCACACACAGAATATGTACAACAGCAACAACTCATCGCACGTAATTCATTTAGGCACCTCGGTGAACTTGGTCGGT